>OZ023266.1:167600756-167844134 GCA_964006375.1 Tillus elongatus
GACCACTTGCAGATAGTATGCCCCTTATTAGCAAATTTTCATTAAGAAAAATTCTTTAATAGAGAGGTCACGATAAAAAGCTTTCGGAAAATGTTCTTCAGATGCGCGAATTTGGGTCCCTAGAACCCAAAACCAAGGTCCGTTAAATTTATATATATATATATATATATATATATATATATATATATATATATATATATATATATATATATATATATACAGTCCCGTCCCAAATTATTGGACTCACCTTTGAATTTCACAATTATTCCTAATAATTCAAACAAGTACTGTTCTCGGAAGCTTTAATAGCAATATGAAAACTCTAGCTGTGTTTTTGGACCTAAAAAAGGCTTTCGATACAGTTTGTCATAAAAAGTTGTTGGCTAAACTAGAGTTGATTGGGATAAGAGGACATACGTTGTCACTTTTTGGTAGCTACCTTCATGAGAGAATCCAGCGTGTGAGAGTGGGTGACTGTGTGAGTGAGGGACGAGTGGTTACGTGTGGTGTACCACAGGGAAGTATATTGGGTCCAATATTGTTTTCTATTTATGTAAATGATATAATTGAAGACCTAACTTTGGACTGTATACCTATTGCTTATGCAGATGATACCGTTCTGGTGTTTGTGGGAAATCAATGGGAAAAATTGTTTGAAAGAGCGGAGACAACAATCAATCATGTGAAAGAGGTACTAGACAGTAACCTACTAGCGCTGAATCTAACAAAAACATCATATGTGGCTTTCTCACCGACAGCAGCCGGAAGACCATCCTCCAGTCTATCAATTAGTATACATGATGATTGCTGTAAACTGACTGAGTCTCACAGTGTCAAATATCTTGGTCTGCTGGTACACAATAATTTAAAATGGCAAGAACATGCAGCGTATATGAATGCAAAGGTGAAAAAGATTATATACAAATTCTATACCCTGCGAAATATTTTAACAACAGAAAACCTAATACTGGTTTACAAGTCTCTCGTGGAGTCTTTTGTGGGGTATGGTATTATTTTCTGGGGTGCGTGCTATGAAATGCATTAGCTGCGCTTCAAGTTACTCAAAATAGTATATTGAGAGTCATTCTTCATAGGGATTCAAGGTCTAGTATGAACTTTCTTTATAGTAACGACTATATTAAACTACTGGATATGAGGAATGTTTATATTAAATGTACTAAAACATATGCATCATCATTTTCGGGCAATAAATGTGGTGGACCACACATATGGCACAAGTTGTAGAATAGGTGAAAACTTGACTATTCCACCGGTAAATAGGAGCGTTTATAAAAGATCGGTTTTATTTTGGGGTCCAAAGTTATATAATCAATTACCAGCAAATTTGAGGATTTTGTCTAAATCTAAATTTAAAAAAGAAATTTTTAGCTTTGTTATTTTGAAACAGGTCGAACTGAAAGCAATGTCAAAGTAGAGAGCAGTATGATAGTTGAGTGGTATGGAGAAAGTGGAGTGGATGTGTTGCCTGGACAAGGTGCAGGGAAAGTAAGTGTGTGCTGTGTGGGAGTGTGCTGTCGTGAGTGCGTGTCTGTGTGCATTTGTGTGTGTAAATATAATATGCATGGGTGGAGAAATGGGTGGGTGAGTACTATGATGTGTATGAACATTTTGGTTGTGGGTGGTATAGAGGTGTTGGTTGTATGGATATCATATATGCAGAAGAAAGATATGAAAAAGGGAGACTAAGGGTTGACAAAATGAACTATATTGAGTGTAGGATATGCTGTTGATTCCCCTACTGAGGTTAACACTAAGACATTGTTTTGGTTTAAAGTTGCATCTCTCATCTTTTGAGGATCGAAGCACATCTGGATAGATAGGGGCACAAAAAAAAGAGGGAAAAGAAGAAACTAAAAAATTGTGGATATTAAGTGGTTTAAATTAATGTACTGGCAATTGTGTGGAGTTAGCTGTAAAGGATACAAACAAGTCATGTTGACTTAGGTATCCAAGAAAATATATTTTAGTTGTATTAATAAATGTCTGATATTTGGAAGTGTTTAGGATCTTAAGTTCTGTGAATTCGAATTTTACGGACTCAATTATTGAGTGGTTAGGCAACGAGTTAAATACATGTGTTTCACGAGTTATTCAAGATTTCAATGTTTTGTTATGTAATTTAATCTAGACAATATAGTTATTTTGACATAATCTGTCATATTTGACTTCTGTTTACGTGTGGTCTGAAAACTTTGTACAGTAATTATCGAGTGTTTTGTTGGTTTTTTCTTCATTATATTGTCGCAGTAAGTAATTATAAACATTATTACTAGTTAATAGATAGTTAGATTGTAAATGATTATCAATTTCTTTATTATAAAGTGTCATACAACAGTTCTCTCTCTCTCTCTCTCTCTCTCTCTCTTTCACAGATGGGGAGTGCCAAAGACTTATCTCCTGCCGAAATTGAGCAGATTACAGCCCTCTAAATGCATTCTAGTCACAGTGAAAGGGCGATTGCGAAACTATGTGAAGTTTCACAAGCTTTTGTCCGGCGAATCAGCTAAAAACCGCTTAGCCTACGGAACCACAACGGAAAGGGAACTGTGGTAGGAAAAGGCTCATTACTCCCAAAGGATAGAGGTTCTTGAGGAATGTTGTCCTCGAGAATAGAAATCTCCCTTATAGAAAGTTGAAAAAGAGTTTGGTGAGTCAGGGTGTATAGGATCAGAAAGGACTATTCAACGAAACCTGTTTGAAATGGGTTTCAAAAGTAGATGCCCAGTCAAAAGGCCAAAATTGACTGAAAAAATTAAAAAAGCCAGATATGAATAGGCCAATTCTTACAAGCAGTTCACTTTGGATGATTGGAAAAAGGTAAATACCTAATGGAGTACCACAATGCCATAATTTTTTCATTGTTAATATTGTAACGTTATTGCAGGTTTGCTTCAGTGATTAATCCACTTTCTCAATACTCACTGACAAGTCACAGTATGTCAAGTACCTGGAGAGAAATATCACCCTGATTGTGTGATCAAGACAGTTAAACACCCTACTTCAGTGATGGTTTGGTCTGCCATTAGCGGAAAAGGGCTGTGGCGCCTTTATGTCGTTGAAGGCGCAATGCGGCAAGACCAGTATAAAAAGGTATTGAAAAATCGTCGATTCCCCAACTCCAGGATTGGTTTCAATATGGTCCAAGAATATTCATGCAAGATGGTGCACTATGTCATACTGCTGAATGTATTAAAAAATTCTTAGAAGATAGCGGAATTCCGGTTTTGCGGTGGCCTGGGAACTTTCCGGACATGGACTCTATTGAGAACGTCTGATAGTGTCTCAAAAGATAATTGGTGGAGGAAACAATCACCAATAAGGTTCAGTTGATAGAAAGAATAATCTATCATTGGAACCACAATAAGAATTTGAAAGAAATCGCTCTTCGATGCATTGCAAGAGGGGCTTGATTTTTTTAAAAATAATTCTGTAAATATTTTATAAATGAACTAATGAATAGATATGTAAATGAGGATAGCTTTTCAATTCCGAAAAAACTTGATTTTAGATGAAAATTCACGTTGAGTCCAATAATTTGACATGGCACTGTATATATATATATATATATATATATATATATATATATATATATATATATATATATATATATATATATATATATATATATATACATATACTAAACTGATTTCACACTTGGCAAACACGAAAACCAGGGTCGATGTCGTTAATCAGCCTTTATACTCAAGTTTTTCTGGTGGAAAATCGGGGAAAACTTGTTGAAAACGCTATATTTTTGTAAGTATCAGAGTAACTGGAATGAAACTTTACATGTGTCTAGAAATAGTGCAAATAAACCTATGTTGTAAATTTTAAGTAATTTAGTACACAATATTTAAAGTTTTTTCCGTATTAAAAATAAAATCCCGAAGGCATGCGTTGAAACGAATTAGTGGTTAAAGTCCAATGCCTGACAGATAGGGTAGTAAACTGCCACGCGCAGATTGAGTCATACAACAAGTATAAACCATACATCAACGGTAACCAAACTAAATATATACCAGGCATAAAACATAATACCCGAACAAACAATCGTGAAATCTCGGCCGCAATTATGGAAAATGACAGACATCAAATTTAAAATTTGCAAAGTAATTGTTATTGAACTGGGGGGATTCAATCAATTATTAAAATACACTATATTTGTAACTTTATGAACGGCCTAGCGTAGCATAGATATATTATGCTGTCGTATAATATACTGGAAATGTAAACAAAATCAAGCCAAGTCTCTATAAAAATGACTCTAAAATAGTTTCTTATACCTTTAAACTTAAACATAAGACGTCATATAAGACCGAAACTATCGTGGGATGTGTTTCAATGGTAATTCTACTAATTCTGTAATTAATTATGTATACTTTGAATAAAATATCCCGGGCATGAAGCCGATCTAAGGTATCATGAAAATAAAACGTTGGTTGGAGTATACTTAGATGCCGCCGGGGACAGCGTCGTTGCCTCCTAAGCAGAAGGTTACGCGATCGAATCCAGCTTGATGAAGGTATGTTTTTTTATGTTTTATTTTGACATTTGGAGATACAATAGAGCACAGATTTCATACGTTTTGAATAAGATCTCATTTTTGTTTAAAACGCCTGAATAAGTTTGTCACCTTTGGGTCTGAAATTATAATTTTGTTATTGTTCATATTGAAAAAACGGGTTTGATTAAGTTGACTAAAACGAAATCATAATGGCGATTAATGAGGAAAAATAACTGCTACGTTTATAATTTGGCAGATACTTTACTTTTAAAAATATGAATCCAGTTTCCTTATGGAAATCTTTTGTATAACTTTAAGGAAAGTTGTAATACAAGTTTCTTTTAAAGAGACTTACACTATCTACACATATAGCAAAATTTAATTCTTTAGCTTTATAGAAGATTGAGTTTTGGGCATTTTTCTCAAAAGGAGTTAGAACACAAGATTTTTTTGATAGTAGAGAGATATCGATGGTAACACTTTCGAAATAATTCTTTAAATGTGCGCGTACTAGGACCTCTAAAATCGATCTTCAAGGTCTGTGTAAGTTTAAAGTATTGTTGCGTTTTCTCCGGGTTCTGGATAAGTGAGACTTTTAATTTTAACCAAACAACTTTATTTACTCTCTAAATATGGATACAATAAAAGTTCTAGAATGCCTCTCTCACCAAACACTTAGTTTATCTGGCCTTGCAATCACTAATCTGCACACAAGTTATTATACTGGCACTACAGTAGTTACTCTTTAATACTTCACACTGGTTACTGCTCCTTCAAGTCACTTCAACATTCACTAACTGAACTGCCCTGGCTTGCTTTCGTCTTTATATACACGTCGTACCTTCTACCTTGTTTCGCGAGCCTTCCATTCCAGAATATTCCAGGACCTTCTTTTGCTAGAAGGTTCTGTGAATACAGATCGGCCCTGTGTGTATACAGGGGGATGTATATACAGGATGATCCAAATGTGGTCATCACTCCTATGTTACACAAGAGGTGTTTTTCGTACTATAAGATCTCTCTGCGTATACAGGGTGTAAGTGGTCTCTGCGTATACAGGGTCTATATACAGGCTGTTCGGAATGCGCAGACCTCAGTTATCCGATCCGACGGGGTACAAGTTGGTAACTTCGTTATTTTTGGTCCTAGAGGGTTGAGACTTCGCCTGTGGGGGGTCACCCCAAGCACCCCCAGGGGGTGGGGAGGCGGTGTTGCCAGATTGTGCAAAAATTCCCAGATGTTGGGGAAGTTCTGGAGATGTGGCAACCCCGCACCTACATCTATTGAAGTGCTTTGTAACAGTATTAACTTTACTAATATGCGGTATAATAATAGTGTACAATTCTTATGAAAATTCGCTACTATCACGCACTTGCTTCGTCCCGAATTTTTTTATATTATTTTAAATATGTACTTAGAGCCTCGGTGGTCCAGTGGTAAGAACGTGTGCCTCTAGACCCAAGGGTACTGGGTTCGATTGCCTTTTTATTTTTTCAGTACCTACATACTGTACAATTACCATCAAGCGAGGTTGTAGCATTGTTTTTGTCGGTGTGTTCCGACTTTTGAAGGGGGAGTAAAGCCGTCGGGCCCATGTCCCATGCGATGTTGGGCACGTTAGAGATCCCTACCCTCTTCCTATTGCAGGGACAGATCTTCGACAAAATTTCCACGATAGTGAGATGAAACTGCTCTATAGCGTCGGTGATTAGCCATACTCGCAGAAATAGACCGACATTAAAGGAAAGAAAAATGTATTTACATTTATTAATTAGGTGTCTTCCTAAGATATCACATATCACCAATAAGCTAGTTATAAAATATCAGTTGTAGTAGATACCGAGCAGAGCGTCAGATAATAAAATCGGCCTCATGGATCTGGATTTAAATGTTACCATCAACATTTTAATTCAGCCACTCCAACCGTTTCAGACAATTGCGGGTTTAATTGTTTAAATGGCCTCCGCATGAGTGAATTCCCCATATTCCTATAACCAATCTCAACTTTATTACTTTTGGCTTGTAATTATCCCCAATGCTCTCTCCTCTTGCACTAATGGAATTTACAAAACCCACACGTTTAATTGGGTCCGGATGTTTTGCTCCTCATTAATTTTTATCTTTGAATGTTTGGGTTATTTTTTTCTTTAGTCCGGGATTGTCCGAATAGGATCAGTATTTCTTACCTAAATTAACGAGCTCCGTTTCTGTATCTAATCCGCTGTCAATTAAGGAGATCACTTCTAAATTTGTCGAATAGTTTCGAACAACGTCATCGCAAAGAAGCGATTCGGAGCCGAAAAGCCGCTACAACGCCTTCAGATTCCCCATACATAAATGTACATATAGCTTCAAAAGAAATGAGAAGCGAACGATGTATATAAAATCAATAAAATATCGGTAATGAATAAACCGATAAATACGTTTGGTAGCTAATGGGAAATTTTCAATTCAATGGAGATACGGTTTGAAAAAGTCTGGACGCAGCAAGTGAGTTATGGTAGTGAATTTTCATAAAAATGCTTTTAATCGCAAATGTGTTTTTTTAAGAAAGCAGCCATCAAATTTGGTTACCAGTATAACCTATATAGTAGAAACAATGTGCCATGTTTCATCAAATTAACTTCATTGCTTAAAAATGTACAGAAATTTCCCAGAGTAAACTTACAGTGTTCTCGAAAAAACTGGTTTCTTGGTCAACCTTATAGGTTAATAGCAAATTGAGCTATTCAAATTTGAAACATTTAATGGAAATTCGCTACCGTAACGCACTTGCTGCGTGCCGTATTTCTTTTCTTACAAAGATGCATTATATTTCAATGGAAAATGCAAAAATGCAATAACATAAGGCATGTTTGATTATAAAAAAAGAAATTTTGTATCACCAACGAGTTATGGGCCAGCCTGTGATTGTAGAAATATTTGTTTTAAGATTTAGTTCAAGACACCTATAATTAACGTATACATTTTTTTTTTCGTATCTTGTATAATAACGGATATATTGAGCTTTATTGATTTTTTAGGAAAATTCGACAAAAATTATATACCATTAAACGATAAACTCTATAGCTAAGACTACTGCCAAAGCATCAGAGAAAGGGTCTATTTGAAATGAATTTTCTGGAAATATTTTAGTAAAATGAACGACAATAACGGTTGTAGCTAAGACTTCAGGCTTTGTAAAACATTCTTCTTGAGACATGTTCTTTCAGTAGCTCGTATTATTTTCAGGTTCTTTGCCTAAATCTTGCCAATTTTGACGTTTTAAATCGCGACTTTGACGTTTTGAGGAAAACCTCAATTTATTTTCTTTATATGCCTCTAACTTTTTTGTCTTTTAACATACGGAGCTATATTTTGGTAGATTTACCTATAAGGGTAAATAATACAAACCCATGTACGAAATTTGGTTACCCTTTATTTGTTATTTCCGGAGATATAATTTTTTTTCGAAAGAAAAGACAACATTTTCCGGGAAAACCTGGGCGGATTTTCCTGGCTAACGAACTTATCCAAGCTACTTGCAAACTTGCAAAAGGAAGGTGCATATATATATATATATATATATATATATATATATATATATATATATATATATATATAAATTGAAACTGATTTCGGATATGAGTTGCGGGGAGGAGGTTTATATAGAAAGAAAAACGGACACACACAACACACAGTGACAGAAACTGGTGCCACTGGAAATCGAACCCGGGCGCTCCGTTTAGCAACAACACTCATTACACTACATCACGGAGGTGTAGTGGAACCAGTGAATTTCAGACCTTGTTAAACACACCACTAGCAATATTTGTTGTCCGTAAACCACTTTATTTGTATCAAAGTCACCTATTTAACGTTTCAAATCGTACATTGACGTTTTCAGAACACAAACTAGAAAACGTACACAACATTTTTTGTACTTCTTGACTATTATCGGGTTAAAAAACAATATGCGTCTCTAATATTGGATAGCTTTTCCTATTGAATGGTTTGATGCTTAACTATTTGGAAAATGCTTTACCGGTACACATGCAAAACGTATCTTTCAACCACCACCAGGTAATATTGTACATTCACGATGAAGCGCCGGCTCATTTTGCTTCGAAATTTTATCAACCGACCGTATCAGAATGGATGGATTGTAGAGACGGAACAGCTAGTTGGCCCTCTAGATCTGCAGATCTGAAGCCTATTAAGTTTTACTTCTGGGGCCAATTGAGGTGGATACAGCGATACCTTGCCTTTTACACAGGCCTCCTAATTTCTTTACTCCTAATATACACGTTGTTACAAAAAGGTTGTTGAAAAATTAAACGTAAAGATAAGTACATTTTTTAGTGAATTTTTATTTTAAAAAATTAACAAATCGGGAGGTATCGATGGTTGCAAAAACATTTTCAAATGAGCGCGAACTACGACCCCTAGAACCCATATCTGGGGTCAGATTAAATTTTTATGTTTATATATATATATATATATATATATATATATATATATATATATATATATATATATATATATATATATATATATCCACACGATAACTCAAAAAGTTGTAAACCGATTTTGGTGAAACTCGCCAGGAATATATATTTTATTAATAGCTTGGATGAGTTCGTTAGCCAGGAATATCGGACAAGGTTTTCCGGGAAAATTTTGAGTTTTCTTTCGAAAAAAATTACAAAGCTATTTTGATGAAATTTGGTAGATATGTTGCCTTGGGAAAGACCTTACTATATACCAAAATTCAACTTTCTGGGTTTATAGAAAATTGACTTTTTTTAATTTCAACAACACACCACGAGGGCTTACAGCCTAAATACTATAGTACCGTGGGTGTCGACAAGAAGGAAAGAGGCAACTTGTTAATTCTGGACTTAAAGGTTCGGAGGTTCGGAGGAGAAGGAAAAACATGTGCCGGCAAGGAATTCCACAACTTGGAAGTCCTCGGGACCAAAGAGCGGGCATAACAAGATGTTCTATATCTGGTGACCTGGACAGTAAAAGGGTGCATTCGCTCTGTTCCCCTGGTAGATATGTTGGGGGCAGCAGGTGGAGGAACTATGGAAGAAAGCTCCTCTGAGCAGTGCCCGTGCAGATATCTATAAAATAGAGTGAGGTCACCAAAAGCACGTCGGTCGGCAAGGGATGGCAGCCTTTGGGTGGGGGTAGGGCCACCGATGAGACGTATCGCTCTCTTTTGAAAGGAGTCCAGGACAGCGAGTGTAGAAGCGGCAGTGGCATCCCAGATATGGCAGAAGTATTCGAGGTTTGGCCTTATTTGTGAAGTATATAAGGTATAGAGGTTAGCTGGTGAAAAGTATTTGCGAGTCCGGAAGAGGAAATATAATTTCTTAGCAGCCGCTTCTGCAATTGATGTGACATGTTGGTGCCAATTTAGATTTCGATCCACAGAAATGCCAACAAGTGAAAAGGACTCATTATTTTAAATAACTTGGTTATTCATTGTGATGGGTCTAGGGCTGGTGTATCTCTTATGAGAAAGAAAGCAAGACTGAGATTTGGTGGGGTTGAATTGTACAAGATTTATACTTCCCCAGTCTAATATTTTTTGGAGATCCACGGAGACAAAACCTTCCATGAGTCTGCACTCCTCATCTAATTGGGCTAAAGAGACAGGCTTAGAATATTGTATATTTGAGTGGAGAGTGCTGTCGTCCTAGTAACTGTGAACTGGGTTGGATATACTAGAGAGGAGGTCATTGATGTGGAGAAGAAACAAAGTAGGGGCTAAAGCTGAACCTTGAGGGACCCCTGCATTAATTGGATAGAGTTTAGACGAATGGCCATCAACGACAACAGAAATGCTCCGGTTGGAGGAAATTTGCTGTCCAGGTACAGAGTTTTGGTGGTAGGCCATAGGCCGGAAGTTTATTAAGCAGCGCTGCGTGCCAAACCTGGTCGAATGCTTTGGATATGTCTAGCAACAATCTGGGATTTACCGTGTAGTTCCGTAGCCTTTTTCCAAGAATAGGTGACAAAGGAAAGGAGGTCGGCAGTTGATCTGCGCTGACGGAATCCATACTGCCTGTTGTGGATTAGACTGTGTTTTTCAAGAAATTTTAGTAATTCGGTGTTTATATACTTTTCCATCACTTAAGAGACGACTGAAACGAAAGAAATAGGCATGTAGTTGCTAGGAAGCGCTTTGGATCCTTTCTTGGGGACGGGTTGTACTCGAGTAGTTTTCCAGTTACTAGGGAATATGCCTCTATTGTAAGATGTCTGAAACAGACGAGTCAGGGCAGGAGCAACTTCTGGTGCGCATTTTTTGAGAACAATTGCTGGGATCTCGTCAAGGCCAGAGGCTTTCCTGGTATTAAGAGAATAGAGCATCTTTCGTACCTTTTTAGTTTTGAAAATGATATCCGTCATTTTATGCCCGACATTGGGGACTGTTGGTGGTTGAACATTTTGGTGGGTTGAGAGTAGAATTGTGGCGAACAACGAGGCAAAAACTTTAGCCTTGCCCGGAGCCTTATTTAAATTTGCCTTGTTCAAATTTGAAACATTTAATGAAAATTCGCTACCATAACGCACTTTCTGCGTCCAGAAATTTATTTTATAATAAGGTACATTCTATTTTTCTCTGTTTCAGAGATACAAGGCGTTAAAATTATACAAAAATAAAGCAAGACCTTGAAAATTAAACAATAATTTCCCTTCACACCTGGCAGTATATTTTCATTCGAATTGATCTAATTCTTTAATACAAAATATATTTTAAATCGTCGAAAATAATGAATAATGACTTATTATAAATTGTGAAAAGGGCTTATTTAAGCGAAGATAGACTGCCAGGTTAGAAACAAAATTTGTGTTTGTTTTTCAAGTTGGAAACGACACTACTTTTTTATGTAAAACTTCAACGCCTTATATTTCGAAAAAGAAGACAAATATAACGTACATTCTTACGAAAAAAATTCGTTTTTTAGGCGAGGAATGCACTGTTTAATTCTTAACCAACCTTTTTGTAAGACCCTGTATAATACGTGATGAAGACTTAATGAAAATAATCCACCAGCACTTCGTAATTAACTGGGATAGCAGCGTACCCGCATCTCATTCATTTTGCAGCAGGATGTACCTATTGCCGATGTAATGTATTATTAACATATTAATTAATTTTTACTGCTTCTTGTCTCGTATGATAGGAAACCTTTTTTTCTGTTGGATTCGGTTTTTGGTCGATTAATGAAGCGGCTTATCGGCCGATCTCTATTAAGTAGGATGGAAATCACAGAACTGGTTCTAATTATCTTGGTGGTTCTTCTGTAAACAAGGCTTAATTAGAAGGAGACTTTGTATGGGAAATTGGTTGCAATTTTTCTGGTTAAATTGTTCCCAAGGAAAAAATTAATTTGAAAGCTAGTCTACATAATATTCTAAAGATAGTTACCGCGTCTAAATTATGCTGGAAAAGTAAAATTATTGAATAATTATTGGCAAGATTAAAAAAGTTCACAAAAAAATTTTTAAGGCTCCTAATTTTTTTTACATCGCTTCTACTTTTAGTGAATTTTCTTTTAAAAAAATCACTAATGAGGAGATCGCGACTTTTGAATTTTGAAAAAATTTCTTCAAATGATCGCTATTTAGGACCCCTGGAACCCAAATCCGAGGTCGGTTTCAGACTTTATATGTTTATATATATATATATATATATATATATATATATATATATATATATATATATATATATATATATATATATATATATATATATATTTATGTGTCACACCGATAACTTAAAAAATAATGAGCTGACTTTGATAAAACTTGGTGAGTACCTTCCTTTCGCAAGTGGCTTGAAAAAGTTCCTTAGCCAGGAAAATCGGACTAGTTTTTCCCGGGAAATTTTGCGTTTTCTTTCGAAAAAATGTTATATCTCCGGAAATAACAAAGTTATGGCACCATATCGGGTACGAGGATTTATATCATAAAAAGAAAACCATGCACCAAAATTTGAATCTCTACGTTAAAATTAAAAAAAGTTATAAGCTTTTCAGTTTTTCTTCTTAAAACGTCAAAAAAGTCGCGATTCGAAACGTCAAAATTGACATGTTCTAGATAGAGTACCTAAGTGAATAGAGCTATGCAACATAAATGTCGTAAGAAGTTAAAAAGGCTTAAGTTTCAGCTACAATCTTGATTGTTCTTTATTTTATTAAATTATTTGCAGAAAATTAATTTAAAATAGACCCTTTATGTGATGCTATGGTATCAGTTGCAGTTATGTATTTAATTCTAATAACGAATCAGATTACGCTTATTATTTAGCGTTTTTTTTTTTCAATTGGGCAAAGTGGAAATTTTTTATAGAGAAACGGTGTTGGTAAGTAGTTTCTCCTTTCTATGGACTTCTGTAGGGTGAGTTTTTTACAGTTTGCATTTCTAGCCCCGTTGTAGCATGTTTACCTTGCGCAGAACCTCAAATTTACTTTAGGTCGCTTAACTGTATTGTGGAGTTGAGATCACAGCATTTGTCCCATGGTTAAAGCATAAAGGGGTTCCTCTAAGCATGTTTCTGAACTTTTTTTTCAAAAAACGAACAATACGCTAATCTGCTAATTTACCTGTAAATGATATTAATATTAAAAATATGGAAACAACGCTCGTGCTTCGAATAAAGTTCTCTTCGTCATTTTAACTTTAAATAAAATTTCCTTCTCCCGTTTCTCATCCGTTCAACACATTGGGTACAGAAAATATAGGAATTTACTTAAAATTGTCATTTATAATTGAAGGAAAATAAAACTTGCTCTAGGTATGCAATGAAAAATTCACACAGAATAGAATAATTTTTTGTGTTTTCCATCAAATTATAATTCATTTTTGTAAGGAAAAAAATTTGATATCGTTCATCGTTTTTGAGTTATTTCAATTGTTTTGCACCTTTTCACATTCTTCGCACATATTTCAAACACATCACAAATTGTGATACGGTATTTTTATCAATAGATAGCGGAGCCACATGGAAATGACGCATTCAGAGAGCTTTTTGTTTGTATTATTCGTCGAAAAAATCGAGCTGCCGTATACGGGCACTCTCAAATAGTGGCTGAAATTTTTAAGTTTTCGCAGAAATGTTTTTAGTGTTTCCGTAGAAATCATTTTTTGTTAGATTTTTGTGATATGTTGGTAATTAATAATAAATGTTTAGTAGGTTATTGTAAAAAAAAGTTGTCGAATTTTTGTGAAAAACATAATTTAGTATAATATTACTGAAGGCAATTTATGTATTAAAAAAATGGTGAATTTTTGTAAAAGAAATTTTCATAAATTTTTATTTTTCAATTTTGGTCCTAAAGCTGTTCGTGAATAATTATATTTTGCCAGGTGTGTAAATAGCTTAAAGAGTTTCGTTGGCCTGGAAAATCAGACTAGTTTTTCTGGAACTTTTAAAGTTAATTTTCGGAAAATGTTTGTACTTTTTGAAACAACAAAGCTATTTTAATGAAATATGGTACATTGTTAGTACTATATACTGTCAACCAAATGTCATTCTTGTAAAAACAAGATATATTTGCTATTAATTTTTTTTTAACGAAAATTCGTTACCATAGCGCATTTGCTGCGTCCAGACTTTTTTCTTACCTCAAGATTTACTCAAACGGCCGTGGATTTTTTTTCATGAACTTCTCGATACCAACTTCTATTTACTAATTTGCGTTTGCTCAATACAGTTATGACATACATGCTACTTGGTTCTCATAATCTCTATGTGGTTATATATTCACATACGCGTATTTTATTTGTTACATAATATATTTATTATTGTAAAAAATAATAAGGGAAGTATACAGGGACACTTTGTTTCATGCCTTGGGGCCTCGGTCAAGGTAACTTTAATTAACGTAATAATGTCATTCGGTGCAATGCGAATCAAAACTGCATTAGATATATGCCACTGTCGGTGCTGTAGTCTGAAAAGCCGAATTAATCATGAAGGCATTAGCAACAATTGAATAATAGAATTTCTGTCTAGCTGTTCTAAAATTAGGACAGATTATTCCATTTATGGAACAGCCCTGCATTTTTGTTTTCATGTTGACCTCTTTTATTATTGGACTACAATCCTATTGTCAGATAGCGGCAGCTAAAATATTTACAGTCGGTTTCGTTGCGGCCTTATTTCCGAAGTGGTGGTATTGTTGCGTTGTAAATTTTGATATAACAGTTTTATGATAATGGAATCTAAGCTCGGTAAAAAAATGATTCCACTGAAATCGAATGAAAATGTCATTTAGTATCTCACTAATCAATCTGTCAGAGATTATCAGCAGACGTCACAGTACAGCTTTTTTTATATTTCAACAACACACCACGAGAGCTTGCAGCCTAAATTCTATCGTACCGTGGGTGTCGACAAGCAGGAAAGAGGCAACTTGTTAATTCCGGACTTGAAGGTTTGGAAAAACATGTGCCAGCAAGGAATTCCACAACTTGGAAGTCCGCGGGACAAAAGAGCGGGCATGTCTGGTGAACTGGACAGTAAAAGGGAGCATTCGCTCTGTTCCCCTGGTAGATCTGTTGGGGGCAGCAGGTGGAGGAACTATGGAAGAAAGCTCCTCTGAGCAGTGCCCGTGCAGGTATCTATAAAAGAGAGAGAGAGGTCACCAACGGCACGTCGGTGGGCCAGGGATGGCAGCTTTTGGGTGAGGGTAGGGTCATCGATGAGACGTATAGCTCTCTTCTGAATGGAGTCCAGGATAGCGAGTGTAGAAGCGGGAGAGGCTCCCCAGATGGGGGAGCAGTATTCGAGGTTTGGCCTTATTTGTGAAGTATATAAGGTATAGAGATTAGCTGGTGAAAAGTATTTGCGAGCCCGGAAGAGGAAACCTAATTTATTAGCAGCCGCTTCTACAGTTGATGTGACATGTTGGTGCCAATTGAGATTTCGATCCACAGAAATGCCAACAAGTAAAAAGGACTCATTACTTTGAATAACTTGGTTGTTCATTGTGATGGGTCTAGGACTGGTGTATCTGTTATGAGAAAGAAAGCAAGACTGATATTTGGTGGGGTTGAATTGTACAAGAGGCAGGCTTAGGATATTGTATATTTGAGTGGAGGGTGCTGTCGTCCGCGTAACTGTGAACTAGGTTGGATGTGCTAGAGATGAGGTCATTGATGTGGAGAAGAAACGAAGTAGGGGCTAAAGCTAAACCTTGAGGAACTCCTGCAATAATTGGATGCAGTTTAGAGGAATGGCCATCCACGACAACAGAAAAGCTCCGGTTGGAGAGGAAATTTGCTGTTCAGGTACATAGTTTTGGTGGTAGGCCACAGGCCGGAAGTTTATTAAGCAGCACTGCGTGCCAGACCTGGTCGAATGCTCTGGATATGTCTAGAGCGACAATCTGGGATTCACCGTGTAGTTCCATAGACTTGTTCCAGGAATGGGTGACAAAAGAAAGGAGGTCGGCAGTTGATCTGCGCTGACGGAATCCATACTGCATGTCGTGGATTAGACTATGTTTTTCAAGAAATTTTAGTAATTCGGTGTTTATATACTTTTCCATCTCTTTAGAGACGACTGAAAGGATAGAAATAAGCCTGTAGTTGCTCGGAAGCGCTTTGGATCCTTTCTTGGGGACGGGTTGTACTCGAGCAGTTTTCCAGTTACTAGGGAATATGCCTCTATTGTAAGATGTCTGAAACAGACGAGTCAGGACAGGAGCAAGTTCTGGTGCGCATTTTTTAAGAACAATTGCTGGGATCTTGTCAAGGCCAGAGGCTTTCCTGGTATTAAGAGAAGAGAGCATATTTCGTACCTTTTTAGTTTTGAAAATGATATCAGTCATTTTATGCGCGACATTAGGGACTGTTGAACTGGTTGAACATTTGGAGGTGGGTTGAGAGTAGAATTGCCGGCGAACAATGAGGCAAAAAGTTCAGCCTTGCCCAGGGCTGTAGAAACAATTTCATCTCCTGAGACAAGAGGTGGGAACGTGCTCTTGCGAAATTATTCCCAATAGATTTAGCTAAAGTCCATAAGGGTTTGCTGCCATTAAAGCTTAAGAGGACTTTGTTTTTGATGTGATTATTAAACAAGTTTTTTGCCTCAGAAAGAATGCGGACATATCGGTTTCTTGCGTCGTTAAATGCTTGACGGTTTTCTTGACTGGGGTTGTGTAGAAGTGTTTTGTGAGCTTTGACCAAATTACAATATTCTTTCTGAACGTCAAACAGTCTGTGGTTGGCATCACAGCCCAAACTTATTTTTTTCAAAACCTTACGCGTTTTAGTTATTAAGCAGTCATCGTCAGGACAAAATTGTTTAGTGCTCAAAAATAACTTGAAACTATACAAAAGTGAGAACAAAATGAAAGTCTCATATATGATAACAAAATGAAGGTCTAATATAAAGGTATGAATGTCTCATATATGACACCTTCATTTTGTTCTCTGATTATTTTAATTTAGTCGTTAGTAGGTGATGGTGACCTCACTATCGTCCGGATTTGGATCCACTTGAGGTCAATCGTGAGATATCACTCGCGAATAACAACCAAATAAATATTCTCGGTCTTTTATAGGTCCTTTACCTTAATATCTCTTGAACGGTCACACTAGGTCACACTAGGGGGTGGACACTTAATTATTTTAGGGCGGTTACAAGCAATTGACTAGTCATATTATGGTTTCACAGTAGCAGGGCTCAGAAGTGCTTGGTAGGCTAATTTTTCACGATTGGTCGCACAACTTAGAACTTGCCTTCTGACAACGCAGCTTGGTTACTTAACCTGACATACAATTTTATTAATTAACGAACTAACAAAAATAAACCTTTTTTTAAAAACTTACCTTGCGAAAGGCATCATTTTTAATGCTAATGCTCGACTAAGGCAGAAGCCAGCTCCACCAGTTGCAAACCAGAATTTGACTTTTTGCTGTAAAAGAAAATCAATGTTAATACAAGAGAACAAAACGTAAAAAAAGACATGTTGATAATATGGATTCGTTCCCGTATAATAGATTTTCAGCTTAATACATTGCCATTTAAAACCATTTGCATTTAATGTTTTTAGATAATTTACAAGTTCAGAACCAAAGAAAAAATATTTTAAAATTGTTGTATTTCATACTTTTACGACTTTCACTTAAAATAAAAACACAATAAACCACAAAAAGAATTCAAATTTTTTTGCACGTGTTCAGAAAAATACAGCAAGCTGAGATACGGCTGCGATTCAAAAAAATGGATTTTTTTTAAATTGAGACATTCGGTTAACAGAATTTAAGAAGGTTGATAAAAAATTAGAGGTAGGTCTATGGTCACAGCTGCCCCTGTTAAATAAATCAAACAAATCAGAACAACATACTCAAAACCAAAATATTATACGTGGATAACACAATCTATTAAATATTACATAAAAGGCCCGAGGTTTTTTTTGGTGCAAACAGGTCAAGAAATATAAAAATACTTTGGAAATTGTTTGGGTTTTATCCCAAAATATCAAAGTGACGGTTTCGAACGTCAAAATTGGTAAACTTGTGGAGAACAAATAATGCAAAAAGTGTATTTAACAAGGTCCTCAATTTCTGTTTCAACGTTATTTAATTACATTATGGAGGTTGTGATTTAAATCTGTTATATATTTTTATCAACAAAACAAATTTGAAAACAAAAATCTCGGGACGCAGCAAGTGCGTTATGGTAGTGAATTTTCATAAAACTATTTATTAATAGCAATAATGTGTGTTTTTTTAAGAAAGCAGGCATCAAATTTGGTTACCAGTATAATCTATATAGTAAAAACAATGTGCCATGTTTCATCAAAATAACTTTATTGTTTGAAAATGTACAAAAATTTCCGAAAGTAAACTTAAAGTGTTCCCGAAAAAACTCGTTTTTTGGTCAACCTTATAGGTTAATAGCAAATTGAGCTATTCAACCATAACGCACTCACTGCGTCCAGAATTTTTGTTCTTACAAACATGCATTATATTTCGATGGAAAATGCAAAAATGCAATAACATAAGGCGTGTTTGATTAAAAAAAAAGCATTTGATCAAAATTCGCTACCATAACGCACTTACTGCGTCCAGAACTTTTGTTCTTACAAACATGCATTATAATTCGATGGAAAATGCAAAAATGCAATAACATACGGCGTGTTTGATTAAAAAAAAAAAGAAAATTTGTATCACCAACGACTTATGGGCCACCTGTGATTGTAGAAATAATTTTTTAAGATGTAGTTTAAGACACCCTATAATTAATATATACAATTTTTTTCATATGTGGTATAATAACAGATATATTGAGATTTATTGATTTTTTTTACGAAAATTCTACAAAAATTATATACTATTAACGATAAACTCTATAGCTAAGACTACTGCCAAGCGTCAGAGAAGGGGTCTATTTGAAATGAATTTTCTGGAAACATTTTATTAAAATGAAGGACAATGACGGTTGAAACTAAGACTTCAGGGTTTGTAAAATATTCTTCTTGAGACATTTTATTTCCATAGCCCGTATTAGATTCAAGTTCTTTTCCTAAATGTTGCCAATTTTGACGTTTAAATCGCAACTTTGACGTTTTGTGAAAAACCCCAATTTATTTTTGTTTAAATGCCTATAACTTTTTTGTCTTTTGACCTACAGAGCTAAATTTTGGTAGGTAACTTGCCTATAACGATATAAACCCGCGTATAAAATTTGGTTGTCCCTACTTTGTTAATTTTGGAGATATAAAATTTTTTCGAAAGAAAACACAAAATTTTCCGGGAAAACCTCGTCGGATTTTCCTGGATAACGAACATATCCAAGCCACTTGCAAAAGGAAGGTACTCACCAATTTTGACGTTTAAAATCGCGATTTTGACGTTTTGAGGAGAACCCAAATTTATTTTTCTTTGAATGCCTGTAACTTTTTTGTCATTCAACCTACGGAGCTAAATTTTGGTAGGTAACTTGCCTCTAATGATATAAACCCGCGTATGAAATTTGGTTGTTCTTACTTTGTTAATTTTGGAGATATAATTTTTTTTCGAAAGAAAACATAAAATTTTCCGGGAAAACCTCGGCGGATTTTCCTGGCTAACGAACTTATCCAAGCGACTTGCGAAAGGAAGGTATGTGCCAAATTTTATCAAAATCCAAAATCCGTCCATTATTTTTTAAGTTATTGGTGAGACACATAAATATATATATATATATATATATATATATATATATATATATATATATATATATATATATATATATATATATATATATATATATATATACATATATATATATACATATATATATATATATATATATATATATATATATATATATATATATATATATATATATATCTATATATATATATATATATATATATATATATATATATATATATATATATATATATATATCTATATATATATATATATATATATATATATATATATATATATATATATATATATATATATATATATATAAACATATAAAGTCTGAAACTGACCTCGGATTTGGGTTCCGGGGGTCCTAAATAGCGCTCATTTGAAGAAATTTTTTCAATTCGAAAGTCGAGATCTCCTCATTAGTGAATTTTTTTAAGAAAATTCACTAAAATAGTACTCTTCGGTCAAGAGAGTCATAAGCGAGCAAATTATCTACAGGGTGATTCACGGTCGATGGTAGATTAGACGATTGAGGGGAACGGCACCTAGGATTATTTTGAAATTTTGGTTTCTTGGGTAATTGGTTCTGCTCTATCTAAAATATTTTCAGCGCTGCGGCCTTGCCGCTTGTATTTAAAAGTAGCAACAACTTTGATAGGTTAAATGAGACACCCTGTATATTATTGCATTTGCTGCTTCACTATTGCTTTCCAATTATTTCTGTATGATACTTTCCTATACCTATCTCTAGCGGTTTTCGAGAATTTAATGGTTTTTCTTATTTTTTGTGCAATGTTTTTACTGTATTACTGAGGTGTCATTCTCCATTATACAGTGTGGTTTAAAATTTGTGATTTTACCAATAGATGCAAAATCATGTTCGTATACCTAAATAGTCAGGTTTCCGAAATAAAAGCAGATTTCTATAAGCAATAGTGAAGCGTAAAATGCAATAACATACAAGGTGTCTCATTTAAAATATCAAAGTTGTTGCTACTTTTCGATGTAAACGGCAAAGCCGCAGCGCTGAAAATATTTTAGATAGATACAGCAGATCCAGTTATTAACTTTTGAAAAGAATCCTACGTGCCATTCTGCTTGAACGTGTAACCTACCATCGCTCGTAAGTCACCCACCCAGTAGTAAAAGTTTGGTCGCAGCAAGCCCGTTGTGGTAGCACAATATTTGCCAAAACTTCCACAACGACGTTTGACAGCTCAAACCTCGATCTTACAAACTAATAAAATTTGCTCTCATTTTAATGAAGAAATCCTGACTTTTGAATTTTGAAAAAATTCCTTCAAATGAGCGCGCACTAGTCCCCCTAGAACCCATATCCAGGGTCAGTTTCAATTTTTATATGTTTATCTATATATATATATATATATATATATATATATATATATATATATATATATATATATATATATATATATATATATATATATATATATATATATATATATATATATATATATTATATATATATATATATATATATATATATATATATATATATATATATATATATATATATATATATCACACCGATAACTGAAACAATATGCTTCGATCAAATTTGGCACATACCTTCCTTTTGCAAGTGGCTAGGATAAAACCGTTAGTCAGGAAAATCGGCCCAGGTTTTCCCGGAAAATTTTGTGTTTTCTTTCGAAAAAAAATTATATCTCCGGAAATAACAAAATAAATGCAACCAAATTTAGTAGGCTGGTTTCTGTCAGCTTGTGTATCAAAATTTAGATCTTTATCTTAAAAGACACAAAAGTTAGAGGCAAATTAATGTTTAATTAATTAAATCTGATTCAAGGAAGTTATAACGACAAAATTGATTGAGTACGAATGAGAGTGAAAAATACTACAAGAAATGACTAACAAGCTCCTAGATATGTGTCTAAGTCGTTATTTTCCTTGATTTCGTTATAATATGAGCAAAAAATCTATTGTAAATCGAAATAGTTTTGTGTAAATTTTAAAACATTGAACCAATGTATTACGGGATATAGCTGCTAGTAGACACTTGTAGAGCATAGCTCAGTGGCCTAAGTCCCTGTACATCGGATATCAAATTCAATTGACTCCTGCATGACGAGTTCGAATCCTAGTTAGGGACTTTACTTTTTTCAATTTTTTTTTTTTTAGTCTCATTTCACTTTACCGTTATCTAATCAGATTGTTGTTATTCGGATGATTTTTTAACGAGTTTTTGTATAAAAAATAATTATACAAACATGAGATGAAAGTTTTAAGATTTAATTCAATTTGAATAGCATATTTAGTTGCTTGTCTTGCCTAACTTAGTGAAACCGTTCCATATTTCATACAGTCGTAGACTTTCCCGTGGCTTCACAAGTGCTTATTTTAGTGAATTTTAAACGTCAAAATTGGCAATATTTAGGCAGAGAACCTGAAAGAAATACGAACTATGTAAAGAGTATTCTGCAAACCCTTAAGTTTCAGCTTAAACCATCATTGCCCTTCATTTATATAAAGTATTTCCAGAAAATTCATTTTGAATAGACACTTTCTCTGATGCTTTGGAAGTAGTTTTAGTTAAGTTTATGGTTTAACGGTCTATAATTTTTAGCTAATTTTCATATAAAAAATTCGTTAATGAGGAGACCGCGGCTTTTGAATTCTAAAAAGATTTCTTCAAATGAGCGCAAAGTAGGCCCCCTAGAATTCATATTCGGGTTTACTTTCTATTTACATATATACAGTGTGACGCATTTCTACGGTAAAGCTCAATATAATTGTTATTATGCAAGATATGAGAAAAATTGTATACGTTACCTATAGGGTGTTTTGAGCTGCATTTTATAAAATTATTTTGACAACCACAGGATGGTTCATAAGTCGTTGGTGATACCTACTTTTTTTTTAACATGCCTTATTGTATTTTTGCATGTTTCATCGAAATATGGTGCATGTTTGTAAAAAGATCGAGACGCAATAAATGCGTTTTAGTAGCGAATTTTCATTAAACGCTTCAAAATTCAACGCAAATAGCTATTAAGATAAGATTCGTCAGCTAGGAAACGAGTTTTCTCGGAAATGTTTTAAGTTTATTTTCGGAAAATTTGTGCACATTTTCAAACAAGTTATGTTGGTAAAATATGGTACATTGTTCCCACTATATAGGTTATGCCGGTGACCAAATTGATTCCTGCTTACATTAAAGAGACATTTTTTCTATTAAAAACATTTTAACAAAATTCACTTCCATAACGCACTTGCTGCGTCCAGACTTTTTATTACTTTATCCATTTTCTTGCATTCATGTATTAAATAACAAAATTTAGTAAGGCCGATCTGGTGAAGTTGTAGAGCTTACTTGCGTCTTTTTGGAATACTTGTAAACAATGCAGTATCTACTAGTAATCCTAAACTTCGTCTAAAGTACATTACTGAAAATTCAATTTCATAACGCACTTGCTGCGTCCAGACTTTTTATTAATTTATCCAGTTTCTTGCATTCATGTATTAAAGAACAAAATTCAGTAAGGCCGATCTGGTGAAGCTATAGAGCTTACTCGCAGTGGCGATTTCTCCTAGTGAGCTAGGTGTGCGCCGCACACCCTAAAATATAATTAAAATATGCACAGTTAAATATGTTTTATTTCTTTTTCCCTTAGTCTTAATACACTACATATGTTATGACAATCGATTTAATTTACTTATTTGATTTCATAAATAGTCGGTTAATAGTGACTTGGAATGAAGTCGGCACCACGTCTTCATTCAGAAAATATGAGTAGGTCAATAGCAACTGGGAATGAATTCGGGTCGGGTTAGGTGTGCGTTGTTATTTCCGAACAACTTCACTCGACAGAGTTGTATTGGTATACAATACAGTCCCCCGCCCATGTGTTTAAAATAGTAAGAAATACCATTGCTTTTAACACTGCAGTGAGCGGTAAAAATACCGCTCAAGACAAATGAATGGAACGCCGGTTTAACAAACGTTGTGATAGCATTATTTACAAACATTACAACTGCGCTTGCCTGGACCACAGTATTCTAGAATTAAAGACTATAATACATTTTAGTAAATTTTCGTAGAAAAAATTCACTAATGGGGAGATCTCGACTTTTGAATTTTGAAAAATTGTTTGCAAATGAGCGCGAACTAGGACCCCTAGAACCCATATCCGGGGTCAGTTTCAATTTTTATATATAAGAATTTAATTTGAGTCAAGTTTTAAAATATAGAAATTTTTGATTAAAATGAAGAAACTGATTTCAAGTACCATCCATATTTCTAGAAATTGTAATGGTACATAATGAGGTGAGGTAATTTTGGAGATTAGAAATCAGATGACAGACCTTTAGAACAATTGACATTTAGATTAAAATTTAGTCAAAATTGCATCATTTGCAGTCACAAGTTTAGACTTATTTGTAAGATGCTTTGTATTATTTATATAACAATAAACTATATATATATATATATATATATATATATATATATATATATATATATATATATATATATATATATATATATATATATATATATATACACACACATAGGTATCACACCGATAACTCAAAATATAATCGGCCGATTTTGATAAAATTTGGCATGTACCTTCCTTCTGTAAATGTATTGGATAATTTCGTTAGTCAGGAAAATCGGACGAGTTTTTCCGGGAAAATTTTGAGTTTTTATTCGAAAAAAATTTGTATCTCAAAAAATAAAAAAGATAAGATAACCAAATTTGGTAGGTAGGTTTACGATATAAAAATTACACTACAACTACAACTATACACCAAAATTTAGATTTCTATGTTACAAGATAAAAAAGTTATAATAAAATATTTTGTGCCAGATCATTTCTATGAAAATTCACTACCATAACGCACTTGCTGCATCCAGGATTTTTACACATTTTATTATTTAGTACCATATTAACATTGAACTACTTTTAATGTTCACAGTTTTCACCCTGTTCCGGACAGTGCTAACGCTAACACAAATTTGTGTGAAGAGAAGAGCTTGATAATAATTCCATGTTCTTTTCGTGTTTTAAAGTTTTAAGTGACTTTTTAATTTGTTAGTGTTGCAGTGGGAAATTAATTTATTTATCTACGTATCATTCCCATATAGGTCGAATATATATATATATATATATATATATATATATATATATATATATATATATATATATATATATATATATATATATATATATGTACATTTAGTGTTAATAATTTTTAAAACCACTACTAACAGCAACTCGTTACCGCACACCCGAACATTTTGGTCAGGAGACGCCACTGCTTACTCGTCTCTTTTTGGAATACCTGTAAACAATGCAGTATCTACTAAACTTCGTCTAAAGCACATTACTGAAACTGTTTCTGTTGTTGCAAACAATAGTTAGATACAAATTAAACTCATTATTGCACCGCATCGGCGAACCTCTCAAGCACTCAAAGCAATATGTAGTTCTGCAAGTGCATCTTCAACTCAAATAGTTACATCTTGAGCAAACACACCTGTAAGTATACCGAGTCTAGGGAATTAACAGTTAGTTATGAGCTTCTCCTAAATGAAAACTTCAATTTTCCAACTACCCACTTAACTTATCCCACAACGCAAAATAGAACAATGGAAACAATTAGTTATTCATTATGCCTTCCTGTTGAGGCGCTTTTTATTACTAGTAATTTTCTGGTTGGATGTGCACAGTGCAGTTAGGATCTTAAATTAGAAGAGCAGAAGACATTTGCATATTTAAAATGTGCATATTTAAAATTTACTGAACCGGACTCTAGTCTCGGGCTATTATTACTAATTTAAATATATTTCTAGAGATAATTTTAAATCACTATATAGGGTGATTTAAGTACGTTATAGTAGTTAATTTTCATTTTTAAAAAATTCACGTAATAGTTGTTGGGTAAACAATAAAAATGGTACTGCAAATTGAATCATGACTTCCACATATCTGTCATAACTTATTCTCTTCAGATAGACATTTTCATGGAATGAATTTAGGGCCCTTCACTTGACTACAAAGAAAATATTTGTATTCCTGTACCCATAAACTTTTGGAATGTTATATTACTCCAGTTTTATTGAAAAAATGTCAATTTTCACCAAATCACCCCTTATGTATCCCTATCCTCTGAAGCGATTTTACCCAAAAACAATTCGAGTGGTCCATTGTAGGGTGCTAACTGGATACCAAATTTGAATATGATATCTCAATTCGTTCGAAACCTAGTAATAGTAGCAGTGGTGGGGAGGCCAACGCCAAGCAAGTAGGCCACAATGGGCCCTTTTTGCCAACCCCAGCAACCCAGCAACCATGCTCTACTCTTTCTCGGTTCCGTCGCCAAACCGCCTCGACCTCGAAATGAAGGCGGTCACGGTCTTCAATTGGACGGTACTTACCTGATTCCTCTGTAGAGTCCTCAAACCGAACAATTCTGCTCGAAGACTCCCAAAAGCCTCGCATTCACACAGGTAGTGGTAAGACGTTTCTTCATCCTCGCCGCATTCCTGGCAAATGGGATCCCCCTCTACGCCTATCAATGTCAGGTGTCATTTAAGAGCGCAGTGGCCTGTCAGCACCTCAAAAATGCGGCGAAGCGTAGGTCGACTCCCACCGAGTAGCCAGACAGTTTTATCTCTGTCCGGCCCCTCCACGAAGTCCCTTGCCTGCCTACAGCCACCAACCGACCCGGAGTGCCTTTTGACGGCCTCCTCAGTCCACCTGTCTAAGGCGACCGAGACCGTCTTCCTACTTGCTATCCTATGCCTATCGCAGGCTCCCGGCGACAGAATGATCAGCCTTGCGAGATCATTCGTTACATCATTCCCCGCTGCGCCACAGTGTCCCGGAACCCACACCAGTTACACCTCATTTGTCTTGGCATTTCCGTTAAGGGCGTCAGCGCACTCCTGAACCAGTGTTGACCTGGTTCTGGCCGCGCAGACTGCCCGGAGGACCGCCTGACTATCCAAGCAAATGTATACATATTTCTCGGGGCTCATCCTCACATCCTGTCTATTGGCCACATACAGGATAGGGTACACCTTAATTTAGATGAAGAAATGAATGACGCCCTTATAGCATCAATTGTGCATCCTCAATTCAAATTGCGATGGTATAATATTATTCGTACTACCGCTAATATTTCGATGGATATATACAAGAGAGCGTTTTACACATTGCAGCTAAGTTTATTACTTCGGATAACACTAAGGAAACTGACGTACCATTTGAACAAATTGATGAATTTTTTGATTTCAATGAATCTCTGATTGAAAATTTTACCAGTAATGAAACAGAAAGTAATCAAGAAAACAAATTAAAATTAGAATACCTGCGTTATATGGATGATAAGAGAAGTGCTCTATGTATGATTAATGATTTTCCAACAATAAAACAGATGTTCCTGCAATACAACACTCCTTTGCCATCTTCTGCACCAGTTGAGAGGTTATTCTCCTTTGCAACAATTATCAATAAGGACCTCGGTGGTTCAGAGGCAAGAACGTGTGCCTTTGAACCGAAGGGTACTGGGTTCGATCCCGGCGTACTCCTTTCACTTTTTCAGTACAAACTGTAAAATTAACATCAACCGAGGTTCTGGAATTGTATTTGAGCAAGTTGAATGTCTGCACGTTCCGCCCTTCGGAGGGGGCGTAAAGCCGTCGGTCCCGTGTCCATGCGTCGGTGATTGGCCATAGTCGCGGAAATAGGCCGACGTTAAAGAAGAAGAAAAAAGAAAAAAACAATTATCAATGCTACTAAACGTCACGCATTAAGTGATAACAACTTTGAAAAACTTGTTTTATTAAAAAATAATATTTAAATATTTACTTCGTGAGATTACCTTTTATTTGTTATAAATTATAAATAACTCCAATTAAGAGATTTTATGTTATAAAATGGGGCAGTAGCAGATCTTATTTTAGTTTTGTATGTGCATTGTTTATATAGGGTGGCGCATTGAAAACGAAACAGACCGATTTGCGTCCAAAGAATTTTTTTTTAAGAAACGCTGAAACACGTCAATTTTAATATTGAGCGGGACATGTTTTGACATAAAACTCAACTTTGTCACATCAACCCTTAAGGGTGGTGATAAGAACCCTTATATTTTAAATAGGGAACATGGGTCGAGTGTTACATCATTTGAAAGCTCTTTCTTTTCTGAATTCAGCACAAAAATTTTTTGGAAGTTTTATCAACTGTGGGTGTGTTTTGTTTCTTTAACGTCGGCCTATTTCCGCGACTATGGCCAATCACCGACGCCACGGAGCAGTTTCACCTCACTATCCTGGAAATTTTGCTGGAGGGTAGGGATCTTTAACCTGCCCAATATCGCATGGACACGGGACCGGTGGCTTTACGCCCTCTCCGAAGGGCAGAACGTGCAGACATTCAACTTGTTCAAATACAATGCCAGAACCTCGGTTGATGTTAATGCTACAATTTGTACTGAAAAAGTGAAAGGAGAACCCTGGGATCGAACCCAGTACCCTTCGGTTCAGAGGCACACGTTCTTGCCCCTGAACCACCGAGACTCTTGTTTTATCAACTCGTTTAAAAATTATTCACAGTTGAAGATGCAAAAACGCATTTCACTCATTCCGATAAGAAATGTGCTGATAGTCAATGTTTTGTTGGTTTGTAAAAAATAATATGACTATCAGAACATTTCTTATCGGAATGAGAGAAATACGGCTTATTATTTCAGTTTATCGGTCGGTTTTATACTTGATAGTACTACCGAAAATTAATTTCACAATGGTGTATTCTGTAGAAGAAAGAGCTGAAATAATTACTCTTTTTTTTTCAAAAGCGATGACTGTGCCAACCGTACCGCAAATTTGTTCAATGAACGACATCCGAACCGACATGTTAACAGAAAATACATTTTGGAGTTAGTTGCAAAGTTTCGACAAAGTGGTTCAGTAGCCAACAAAAAACTGGATCCTGAACATGAATTTCCGGTTAGAAATGAGACTACTGAGATTGAAGTTTTAGGACAAATTGCTGCAGACCCAACTTTGAGCACGAGAAAATTGGCCACTGTTTCAAACATCAAAAGAAGACCTATTCAGCGAATATTGAAGCATCATAAATTTCACCCGTACAAAATTCATCTTGTACAACAACTGAATGAAGATCATTTTGATCGGCGGCTGGAGTTTTGTGAAGTTATGACTGCACGAATAGCTGATAACGGGAAATTTCTGTTCAATATCTGTTTTTCAGACAAGTGTACGTTTTTATTAAACTCTACGGTCAATCGTCATAATTGTCGTTATTGGGCAGATAATAACCCAAGAAATTTTCACGAAGTCCACACTCAAACTCTGAATGTCTGGACTGGCATTTTTGGAGACCGTTTAATCGGACCAATTTTTCTTGATGGCAATTTGAGTGGCGAAACGTATTTGGAGTTACCAGAAGATATCGTTTACCCTCTACTAATTGACAATCTTGAAAATGATGATCGCCATCAAGAAAATCAATTAGTGTTTCAACAATATTGGGCTCTTCCGCAGTTTTTACAACGTGTTAGGGAGTTTTTGAACAGAGAGTTTCCAGAGCAATGGATTGGGCGTAGAGGTGCTATTGAGTGGCCCCCCTAGATCACCGGATTTAACTCCTTTAGACTTCTTTCTATGGAGTCACTTAAAGAGTAGAATTTGCGCAACAGAACCGGCGTCTCTGGAAGAATTACGACCACGCATTGTTGAAGAATGCCGTCTAATAACTCCACAAATGCTCCAGAATGCCAGAGCTCGTTTTAAATAAAAATTTTACTTTTGTATGGAAGCTGGTGGTCAACAATTTGAACACTTAACTGAATAAACATTTTTGAACGTTTGGTTTTGTCTTTTAGTTTTTTAACGAAAAATGGACTAATTAGTGCATTTCTTATCACAATGAATGCAATACGTTGTTGCAACTCCAACTATGAATAATTTTTAAACGAGTTGATAAAACTTTCAAAAAAATTTGTGTGCTGAATTCAGAAAAGAAAGAGCTTTCAAATAATGTAACAATCGACCCATGTTCCCTATTTAAAATATAAGGGTTGTTATAACCACCCTTAAGGGGTTGATGTGACAAAGTTGAGTTTTATGTCAAAACATGTCCCCCCCCCCCAATATTAAAATTGACGTGTTTCAGCGTTTCTTAAAAAATATTCTCTGGGCGCAAACCGGTCTGTTTCGTTTTCATAGCGCCACCCTATATATATATATATATATATATATCACACCGATAACTCAAAAAATAATGGGCCAATTTTGATAAAATTTGGCACGTACCTTCCTTTTGTAAATGGCTTGGATAAGTTCGTTAATCAGGAAAATCAGACGAGGTTTTCCGGGAAAATTTTGAGTTTTTATTCCAAAAATAAAAAATATATGATAATCAAATTTGGTAGGCAGATTTACGATATAAAAAGTAAACTATACACCAAAATTTAGATTTCTATGTTACAATAAAAAAACAGTTATAATAAAATATTTTGTGCCAGATCATTTTTGTTTATATAGGTATATTTGATATGTTATTGACGTTATTTTCGATAAAATAAAATTCTATAAAAACATTTCTGTGATAAATTAAATCAGAAAATGAGAATTTGTTTCCTCTCCTTGACGTTTTTTTTTTAGAAGTTCCTAACATTCATAGCTTTTATTTATACTACTTATCCTATCCTATATCCAAATAATGCAAATTGCAAATAATGTTTCTTTTATTATATCTGATTTAAAAATACTTTTGACTGATACGAAAATTACTTTGAGTAACAATAGGTATATGTATACATATAGGATATAGGACATAAGGATAGGTATAGGTATATGAGATATTTCACAGATTTCTACAGGGTGTTTCAAAAATGATGGTCTATGTTACATTCAGCACAAAAAATAAGACTATTTTTTCACATAAACATGGGTCCGCAAATGCTTAGTTTTTTAAATACAGCGTGTTACACAGTTACAGTTATTTGTTTTTGTCAGTTTTTCACGAATAAGTCCGAGTCAAATTAAAAATTTCACGTGAAAATTGGCATGTGTGGGTTTTCGAGGGTAAGAAATTTAAATATGTTATTGTTAATAACACTGCTGGCCGAGGGCGCCACCTTTAAGACATGGCTTGCATTCAATTGGCTATAATTTTTTGACACCCAGTAATATCGATCTACCGTATAGCTACATTGCAGCCCTTATCAATTGTAAGCAAAAAATGTATACTTGATTTAAATCCCCCAGACACACCATTTTCGAGATTTTTCAATTTTTGTATGTCGATGTCGCTCAAAAATTAATTCTGCGACAAACCATAGGAATACATGTTTCACCTTTTAATTGCTATCACTATGTATAAACTTAATTTTCTTATTCTCTAGTTAAAATCTTACCAGAAAAAAGAACTGACAACACACAATTATGAAGATAAAATAAATAGCCATGATAACAAACTTTGAACAAACCATTTAACAAACTGGTTTCCATCGTCACAGGACTTGACTTTTGCGTTTTCGTCGTGACATATACTACATTTGACTTTTACGTTAAAGACTACTCACTATTTTTAAGTATATAATTGTATTGTCCGTAATTTTTCTAATTAAATATGGAAGTCTTTATGAACAATGAACTAACAGACATGCATGTTATGTATTCACAGGCTTTTGGTAACTGTTACGAGGCAAAACGACTGTATGAAGAAGCCTTCCCAAATCGGAGAATTGCCGACAGAAGCATGTTTCAACGGATTGACATCCGTCTGCGAGAAACAGGTACATACTTACATTATCTAATACATCGATCTGTCTGTTTCGAATATATATTTTTTTACCAGGTGCCCTTAATAAAATTACTGCTGATCGAGGCAGACCACGAAGTGCACGAAATCCTGATTTTGAAGAGGCTGTTCTGGATGAAATTGAACAAAATCCAAATATAAGTACTATGAAAATGGCCAATCATCTGGGAGCATCCAATGCAACGATATGACGAGTTCATCACGAGCAACACTTGCGTCCATATCACATCCAACGTGTGCAGGTACTATCGCCTGAAAGAGATTTTATACCTAGCCTACAATTTTGCCAATGGTTTCTTCAACATAATAATGTAGAGAACTTGTTAAATTGTGTATTGTTCACTGACGAGTCTGGATTTAGGCGCGACGGGATCGTCAATTTTCGTAACAGCCATATTTGGGCTGACGAAAATCCCCACGCAGTTTTTGAAAGGCATCATCAACAGCAATTTTTCTTAAATGCATGGGGTGGAATTGTAGGGTGTAATTTGATATGGCCATTTTTTTTATCTCATAGACTTAATGCCACAACTTATCTTGAATTCATGCAAAACCAACTAAATGGGTTATTAGAAAATGTACCTCTTGACGTAAGACATAACCTGTGGTTTATGCATGACGGAGCCCTCCACATTTCGCCCTGAATGTCAGAAATTACCTAAGCAATACTTTTGGACGCAGATGGATCGGACGCGGTGGACCTCAACCATGGCCGGCTCGATCCCCTGATTTAAATCCTATGGACTTTTATTTATGGCGGCATCTCAAAATAATTGTGTATTAAGCTAATGTTGAAAATATTGATGATCTGCAGCAAAGAATTGTACTCGGATGCGAACAAATTAGAAATACACCAGAAATATTTCACAGAGTACGACGTTGTATGCTCCGCAGGATACGAAAGTGTATTGAAGTGGGGGGTGGCCATTTTGAACATTTATTGTAGTCACGTATCATAAAATGTTATAAACTTTTTTATTTGTTGTTAAAATTTGCAGACAATACAATTAATTACTTGAGAAAAATTAATTTTTGAGCGACATCGACATACAAACATTGAAATCTCTCGAAAATGGTGTGTCTGAGAGATTTAAATCAAATATACATTTTTTGCTTACAATTGATAAGGGCTGCAATGTAGCTATAGGGTAGGTCGATATTACTGGGTGTCAAAAAATTATATACAATTGAATGCAAGCATAGTCTTACAGGTGGCGCCCTTTACCAGCAGAGTTATTAACAATAACATATTTAAATTTCTTGCCCTCAAAAACCCCCGCATTCCAACTTTCATGCCAAATTTTTAAATTGACTCAAACATTCGTGAAAAACTAACAAAAACAAATAATTTTAACACGCTGTAATTAAAAAACTAAGCATTTGCGGACCCATGTTTATATGAAAAAATAGTCTTATTTTTTTGTGCTGAATGTGCACCTGTACCAAGACTATCATTTTTGAAACAGCCTGTATAATGTACTCCTGTACTTAGATCGTAGGAGTACAAAAGTACTTGAAAAATTCGAGTACTCTTGCTGAATGTATTTAAATTATTTTTCAAATGTACTCGTACTCGAAAATCTGAGAGTGCATTTGTGATGTACTCGGCACAACTCTGGTTATATATTTAACTGCAAAATGTATAAACGTAACAGAGAGTAGCACCGGTGCGCTTCAAGGTAGCTTCTTACAAATAATAAAAACGGTGAGAAACGCCCAAGGTAATGGACTCGAAGCTTTACCTGTTAATTTTGTTAAAGTAACTTTCATCTGTCCGAGAGAAACATTAATCGACCTCTATACGTTAATTAAATAACATGTTTTTAAAAACGAAGATAACATACAAGCTAATAATTTATTTAACCAGGTTACATAGGCGTTGGCTCATGTAATAAACTCAGAACTGATATCTGATACACTTGCAATAACGAAGCAAGAAATTCTTGCAAAGTGAAAGGTCGGTATCATTGCTTCCCTATTATTATTAATTGTAACATTCTGAAGCTGGCTTGAAATGATAGGCTATGAGATCGCCTTTTGTAATTAACGTGCATGACTTTTTTACAATTGCTAAACAGGAACACTTCAGATAGTTTATTATCGTAGGTAATAGGTAATAATTATCTAGTTGCAGTTCTATGAGCTCTACATTGCTGTGAACGCTCAGATTTCCTCAAGACATTGTAAGGATGACTCGACTCCATGTAATTTTCGCTTGTTTATTTTGTTCGGGTAATTCGTTTATCCTGCCAGCAAAGTACTTCGTTTGCTTTTTGTTACGGTATGAAAACATGCATCAAACCCGACTAATAAGTATATTTTCTATCAAAGATACTTCATTAGATACTCGAACGCAAAATATTATCAGCTTTGCTTGAATTTAAAAAGCCTGGACGCAGCAAGTGCGTTATGGTAGTGAATTTTCATAGAAATGATCTGGCACAAAATATTTTATTATAACTTTTTTTTCTTGTAACATAGAAATCTAAATTTTGGTGTATAGTTTACTTTTTATATCGTAAACCTACCTACCAAATTTGGTTATCATAGATTTTTTTATTTTGTAAGATAAAATTTTTTTTCAAATGAAAACTCAAAATTTTCCCGGAAAACCTCGTCCTATTTTTTTGATTAACGAACTTGTCAAATTCATTTACAAAAGGCAGGTACATGGCAAATTTTATCAAAATCGGCCCATTATTCTTTGAGATAAAAATTTTTTTCGTATAAAAACTCAAAATTTTTCCGGAAAACCTCGTTCAATATTCCCGACTAACAAACTTGTCAAAGCCATTTACAAAAGGAAGGTACATGCCAAATTTTATTAAAATCGGCTTATTAGTGAATTTTCTTAAAAAAAATTCACTAATGAGGAGATCCCGACTTTTGAATTTTGAAAAAATTTCTTCAAATGAGCGCTAATTAGGCCCCTCAGAACACATATCCGGGGTCAGTTTCAATTTTTATATGTTTATATATATATATATATATATATATATATATATATATATATATATATATATATATATATATATATATATATATATATATATATATATATATCACACCGATAATTAAAAAAATAATGGGCCGATTTTGATTAAATTTGGTGAATACCTTCCTTTTGCAAATGGCTTGGATAAGTTCGTTAGTCAGGAAAATCGGCCTAGGTTTTCCCGGAAAATTTTGGGTTTTCCTTCAAAAAAAAATTATATCACCGGAATTAATAAAGTAAGGACAACCAACTTTGGTACGCTGTTTTATGTCATTATAGGTGAGGTGCCCACCAAAATTTACCTCTGTAGGTCAAAAGGCAAAAAAGTTATGGGCATTTAAAAAAAAAATGGGGTTTTTCTCAAAACGTCAAAGTAACAATTTAAAACATCAAAATTCGCAACATTTTGGCAAAGAACTTGAATCTAATACGGGCTATGGAAAGAAAATGTCTTAAGAAGAATGTTTTACAAACACTGAAGTCTTCGTTTCAACCGTCATCGTCCTTCATTTTACTAAAATACTTCCAGAAAATTCATTTCAAATAGACCCTTTCTCTGATGCTTGGCAGTAGCCTTAGCTATAGAATTTATCGTTTAATGGTATATAATTATTGTAGAATTTTCGTAAAAAATCAATAAAGCTCAATGTATCCGTTATGAAAAAATATTGTATACATTAATTATACGGTGTCTTGAGCCACACCTTAAAAAATTATTGCTACCATCACAGGGTGGCCCATAAGTCGTTGGTGATACAAATAATATTATTTTTTTTAGTGGAAAACGCCTTATGCTTTTGCATTTTCCATCGAAATATAATGCATGTTTGTAAGTTAAGAAATTCTGGACGCAGCAAGTGCGTTATGGTAGCGAATTTTGATTAAATGCTTCATATTTGAAAAGCTCAATTTGATATTAACCTATAAGGTTGACCAAGAAACGGATTTTTTCGGTTACATTTTAAAGTTTACTTTCGGAAATTTCTGTACGTTTTCAAACAATAAAGTTATTTTGATGAAACATGGCACATTGTTTTTACTATATAGGTTATACTGGTAACCAAATTTGATGCCTGCTTTCTGAAAAAAAACACATATTTGCTATTAAAAACATTTTTATGAAAATTCACTACCATAACGCACTTGCTGCGTCCAGAATTTTTACTTTTTGAGATAGGAATTTTTTTCGAATGAAAACTCAAAATTTTCCCGGAAAACCTCGTCCGATTTTCCTGACTAACGAACTTATCCAAGCCATTTACAAAAGAAAGGTACGTGCCAAATTTTATCAAAATCGGCTTATTATTTTTTGAGTTATCGGTGTGATACATACATATATATATATATATATATATATATATATATATATATATATATATATATATATATATATATATATATATATATATATATATATATATATATATATATATAAACATATAAAAATTGAAACTGACCCCGGATATGGGTTCTAGGGGTCCTAGATCGCGCTCATTTGAAGAAATTTTTTCAAAATTCAAAAGTCGAGATCTCCTCATTAGTGAATTTTTTCTAAGGAAATTCACTAAAACCGGTTGTAACAAAACAAGTCGTTGAATGGGTGGTAAAGATATTCTTGCGTAAATCTGTTTTAGCTTTTCCCTGTATACTCGAATTAGAGCCTCGGTGGTTCAGTGGTAAGAACGTGTGCCTCTGAACCGAAGGGTATTTGGTTTAATCTCAGGGCCCCCCTTTCACTTTTTCTGTACATACTGTACAATTAACATAAACAGAGGTTGTCGCATTGTATTTGAGCAAGTTGAATGTCTGCATGTTCCGTCCTTCGGAGGGGGGGGGGGGTAAAGCCGTCGGTCCCGTGTCCATGCGATGTTGTGTTTTTCAATTATCCGTGTTGCCGATCCTCCCCATTAAAATATACGTTTAACCTTCGGGGAGAACGCTCGGACACGTCAATTTAGTTTTATATATGCTCACATTTTGACGTTATTCGTTTTTTTTTGACCACATCGATATTTTTTTAAATGGAAACATACAACTTGTGATACATCATTTGAAAGCTAATATCTCGTACAGTATGCTCATAAATTTTGGCGCGATTCTGTCAAGCTATTTCAAAATGGCGACTGTTAAAAGTTTTAAAAAAATCCCTATTTAAATAAGCGGAAGTGATAAATCATTGATGTGTTTTTTACCTTTCCAGGTAAGAGATTTTCATTTTTTTACGTTCTGTCATTTTGTGACATTTTGAACTTGTCAAATTAATTTAGGTATTTCGGAAGTATTATTTTACAATTTTTTAAACAAAAATGGTTTTGTCGGAAAGGCAGCGTATCGAAGTCTTGATATTGTTAGGATGTGCAGATAAAATAAGAAGTCAAAGTGAAGTGTGCGCTTTATTTAATGCTAAATATCCGGAAAAACAAATGTCACAGGGCATTGTTAGTAAAATATTCCACAAATCTGATGAACATGGCACAGTAAAGGACTTGCGTAGGAATGGACGGCCACGTGTTTTAGGCGAAGATGAAAAATTAGATATTGCATTATCTCTGCAGGATAATCCGCATGTTTCAACAGTTTCATTGGCTCAAAATTATGATACATCTAGAGGTACTATTGAAAGATTTTTGAAAGCAGAAAAATACCACTCTTATAAAGTATATCTTGTCCAAGAACTTTTAGAAGATGACTATGACAGGCGTTTGCAATTTGGCGAGGAAATGATGAGACGGTGTGACGAGAATAATAGGTTTCCACAGAACATTTTATTTTCTGATGAAGCTACTTTCTATTTAAACGGGGTGGTTAACATACATAATTGTCATTTCTGGAGTCAAGAAAATCCACGATGGATATCTGAAGTGCATACTCAGCGGCTCCAGAAAGTAAATGTATGGGCAGGTATCATTAATAACCGAATTTTAGGGCCATTCTTTTTTGAAGGAAACCTCACAGCTGAACGGTACTTGGATTTCTTAACCTTCGAGTTGATGCCTGCTCTAGCTGTAATTTTTCCCAACGAAGTAGATCCAGATATACCTAATGAAACAATTTGGTTTCAGCAAGATGGTGCTCCCCCGCATATTGGTGTCAAGGTAAGAAGATATTTAGATCAGATATTTCCAGGTCGCTGTATTGGACGACGTGGTACAATTGAATGGCCATCGAGGTCCCCAGACTTAACGCCTCTCGACTATTTTCTTTAGGGATATTTAAAAGAAAAAGTTTACCAAAATAGGCCAAATAATATTGAAGATTTGAAAAACAAAACTAGATTGGAGACATATAACATACCGGATGAAGCCATTCGGAATTCCGTCGACGGATTTTACCGTCGTCTGGGAGCATGCCAAGTAGAGGGTGGAGGACATTTCCAGCATTTGCCACGTTAAACAGCCTTTTTGTGGTTTTTTGTTTTGCTTCGTTACAATTTTTTTTTGGCAAAATAAATAACAAATAAACCATAACTATGTATTGTTAAGTTACAATGTCACAAAATGACAGAACGTGAAACAATAAAATGCTCTTACCTGGAAAGGTAAAAAACACATGAATGATTTACCATTCCCGCTTATTTAAATAGGGATTTTTTTCATAGCTTGACGGAATCGCGCCAAAATTTATGAGCATACTGTACGAGATATTAGCTTTCAAATGATGTATCACAAGTTGTATGTTTCCATTTAAAAAATATATCGATGTGGTCATATATTTGATAAATGTCATATATATATATATATATATATATATATATATATATATATATATATATATATATATATATATATATATATATATATATATATATATATATATATATGAAATGGAATTCCTCATAACTCAAGTCCTTACTGAAATATCCTGAAAAAACTGAAGAGTCGCGTTTTCTAATTTCCTCCATATCTTTTTTATTATTTAAGCGAATGCTGCAATATTTGGTAGCTTCATATAAGTCGTCACGAGTTATCTACTCCCCGTTTGAAAAAATTTCTAGGCCTACTAGATCATTAGTTCTTTATAGCCAACTTTGAATTTCCTTATGGCAGCCATATTGGATTTTTATAAGGTTGAATAAAGAAAAAGATTGCGATTTCAATGAGGTGACAGACTGCGTTCTCTAATTTTAATAACTACCGCTAAAAATTTGTTTTTAATGAGATTCGAGCTGCCATGAAATTAAATTGTCAAATGTATAACATTTTCTTTTCAAAATTGAAACAATTGAATGCATGTTTCGTTGCAAATTCACAGTACACCAAAATAATGTAGTTATGAAAAATCAAGCAAAGGAGTACCATGAAAACGAAACACAAGTAGGTTAAGACAAATTTTATGAACAAAAAATTAAAATAAAGAAGTAAAGAATTTACGAAGATATATAAATAACAAATAAAGCATGAACTGTACCTCAAGAGGAAAATTTTGTGCTACAAGATTTGTTCAAAAACAATGCCGCCATCCTCAATGCAAAATGATGTTCTACGATCCATACTAACTATAGCATTTCTAAGATTTTCTTGTGTAACTGATTGGAAAACTTCTGTAATCTTGAATCGCAAGTGTTCCACATTCTTTTTCATGAAACCCCATAAAAATAATCCAGTAGATTTAAGCACGGGGGACGTAGTGGCCAACGCACAGGACCATAAGATCCAATCCAAGAATTCGTAACCTTTTATTTAAATAATTCCTTACAATTAATGCATTGTGAGGAGCTGCTCCATCTTGCTGAAACCACTTTAGATTTCTTAGTGTAAACAGAGGTAAATTATCCTACATTTCTTCCATATAACAAAAATGAAATTGTACAACATTTTTGGAATGTAACCGACTCTGCATCTATAAAGGTTTAGAAGATAGCAATAGTGTGCAACATAAAAGTAACCGCCATATATATATATATATATATATATATATATATATATATATATATATATATATATATATATATATATATATATATATATATATTTAAACGGACCTTGATTTTGGTTTCTAGGGACCCAAAGTCGCGCTCATCTGAACAAATTTGTTCAAAAGCTTTTCATCGTGACCTCTCTAATAGAAAATTGTTTTTATTGAAAATTCGCTAAAACCAATAAAGTCTAAGATTTGTCAAATATTTTCAGAGTTAAATAAAGCGTGATAAAGTGAAACAAATCTGTTATAAAGACAGATATTATAGAAGTTTGAATCACATAAAAAGATCCGACTACGTCAATTCCTTTGATATAGATGCTTATTCAAATATATACTGATTTTTCTTTTCCCCTAGTTCAGATAAAATTTCATGTTTCAATAAATCACATTAAATAAACACAACTGAAAAGTCTTCTTTCAAAGGAATATCATACAATGCTGGATTAAGCTCGAGCATAAAATGCTCATATTATATAAACTAGTGGAAAAGATAACAAATAAAAAAGTTCTAGAGGCAGCTAGTGCGTTATGGTAGTGAATTTTTATTATATGTTTCAAACTTGGATAACTCACTTTTCGATAAACTTAGAAAGTTGAATTTTGGTATGTAGTAATATTTTTTCTGACATAACAAAGCGCCTCAAGCATATATAGGCACGTCACTGTTAAAATGCCAGACTGTATAAATAATAGTCTACAAGATGCGGAAGACGGCAGGCCAAACATTGTGCGGACAAGTCTCTTCTGCATTAACAGAACCCTCCCCAGATGCACACAGCCGCCCCAACACAGCAAACCATATGCCAGGAGACAGTTGACACTACCATATTAGCATGTCAACAACGCCTGCGTACTCAAGGAATCCCTCAGCTGCAGCAAGTGTAATCCTTAGATGCAAGAGAGGCCACCACATGGTCCACATGGACATCCCATGATAAGTTAGAATCCAGATGGATCCCAAAAACTTTACAGACGTGCCTTGTCTTATTGAACCGTTATCAGACCTCACATATGGGCTCAGATTCGGATGCACACCCACCGGAGGAAAAAGGAGCATTTCAGTCTTCCGCGTGTTAAGAACTAGACCATTTCGCCGACACCAGGCTGACACCCGAGACACACACACATTAGCTGCAGCACCAAGCTCTTCAAAACTTTCCCCTGAGATTGCAGCAGTGGTGTCATCTGCGTACAAAGTTAAGGGGTATTCTTGGAGGTCATAAACAATATCGTTAAGAAAAATTGTAAACAAAACAGGGCCCAATATGCTGCCCTGCGGAACGCCGCTCGACAAGGCTGAAAATCCAAACATATAGTTCTTACCTAATTTTGATAAACACTAGCTTCTCGATAGATATCTGCAGATAGAGGAACTAGCTAAGCAATACCAGTAAAGAAATGTAAATAAAGAAAGTAAAGAATAACCTTTTTCGTGAAACATAATTCCAAAACAAAGAAAAATGTTCATGAAGTGACAACTCCGCACTGTGCAGTCAATATTATAAAGTTTTAGTTGTGCTATTTGGGATGTACATTATTAGAGTAAAACCTCTCCAGTTACTTTCTGGAAATGTTACTGTGAATGGCGTATTAAGTTCCCATTTAATAGTTATAGCGAATGCATGAAATGCTGCTTATTCCTCGTTCTAATATTCAGAAACGGCTGGGAGCAAGCTGTTTAGCATATTGCTCTTATCCACTTTATTTCAGTAATGTACAGTAACAAAGGTCGAGCAGCTTATTCAAGCCGATGCTGCATCTAGTTCAGTTATTGTAAAATCTTCCTATAATAACTTAAAAAACTCGGGACGCAGCAAGTGCGTTATGGTAGTGAATTTTTATTAAATGCTTCAAATTTAAATAACTCAATTTTCTATAAACTTAGAGAGTTTAATTTCAATGCTTAGTAAGGTTTTTCCTAAGGCAAGATATCCACAAAATTTCATTAAAATAACTTTGTAATTTTCGGAGAAAAAAATTTTTTTCGAAAGAAAATTTAAAATTTGAGTAACTCAATTTTCTCTAAACTTAGAAAGTTGAATTTTGGTACGTAGTAAGGTTGAGGCAACATATATAGTAAATTTCATTGAAACAGCTTTGTTACTTTCGGAGAAAAAAAAATTTTTCGAAAGAAAACTCAAAATTTTTCCGGAAAACCCCGTCTGATTTTTCTGGATAACGAACTCATCCAAGCCATTAATAAAAGACAGGCACTTGCCAAGTTTCATCGAAATCGGTTAATTATTTTTTGAGTTATCATATATATATATATATATATATATATATATATATATATATATATATATATATATATATATATATATATATAAAAATTAAACCTATTTACAAATGAACTTTAATAAGATATTATATGCTGTGACAATACCTCTCTCAAGCACCCTAAAATATAATCAAAATGTGCACAGTTATATATGTTTTATTTCTTTTTTCCTTGTCTTAATACACTAAATATTTTATGACAATAGATTTAATTTACTTATTTGATTTCATAAATAGTCGGTTAATAGTGACTTGGAATGAAGTAGACACCACATCTTCAAACATATTAAGAGAATATGAGTAAATCAACAGCAACTGGGAATGAATTCGGTCAGTCGCCCAGCCACGTGGTTAAAAAACACTGTTTGTATGAGTGGTTACAACTCTTGATCTAAATAAAAGGACTGTAACAGCGGCAGAAGCAGAAGTCAATGGAAGGTTCATGAATGAATCTCATGAGTCAATAAGAAAAGCATTGACTAACCAACAGCAACCACATACTTATGATTTAAACATGTTTCAAATTTGAATAGCTCAATTTTCTGTAACCCTAGAAAGCTGAATTTTGGCACATAGTTAGGTATTTCCCAAAGCAATATGTAGACCAAATTTTATCGACATTTTCGGAAAAAAATTTTTTTTTGAAAGAAAACTCAAAATTTTCCCGGAAAACCCCGTCCGATTTTCCTGGCCAACGAACTCATCCAAGCCATTAATAAAAGAAAGGCACTTGCCGAGTTTCATCCAGATCGGTTAATTATTTTTTGAGTTATCAGACGGATACATATATATATATATATATATATATATATATATATATATATATATATATATATATATATATATATATATATATATATATATATATATATATATATATATATATATATATATATATATATATATATATATATATATATATATATATATGCATATAAAAATTCAAACTGACCCCGGATATGGGTTTTAGGGGTCCTGATTCGCGCTCATTTGAAAGAATTTTTGCAAAGTCTCACCATCGATACCTCTCTATTAGTGAATTTTTTTAATAAAAATTCACTAAAAAGTGCAATCACCTTTTGTTTGAGGAGTGGAGAATAATAAGGGATAATGGTCTTAGAACTACGATAATATGGACATGGTAACGATGTGATTTGTAATAAAAAAATTAATAAATAATAAAACGAATTAACAACTTTTATAAACTAACTTAACCGAAAAAATTTATAACCAAAATCTTTACATAATGAAATCTTAATTAGTGAATTTTCGTAGAAAAAATTCAGTAATGGAGAGATCCCGACTTTTGAAATTTGAAAAAAATTTTGCAAATGAGCGCGAACTAGGACCCCTAGAACCCATATCTGGGGTCAGTTACAATTTTTATATGTTTATATATATATATATATATATATATATATATATATATATATATATATATATATATATATATATATATATATATATATATCACACCGATAACTCAAAAAATAATGGGCCGATTTTGATAAAATTTGGCATGTACCTTCCTTTTGTAAATGGCTTAGATAAGTTCGTTAGTCAGGAAAATCAGACGAGGTTTTCCGGGAAAATTTTGAGTTTTCATTCGAAAAAAATTCTTATCTCCAAAAGTAATAAGCCGATTTAAATAAAATTTGGCATGTACCTTCCTTTTGTAAATGGCTTTGACAAGTTTGTTAGTCAGGAAAATCGGACGAGGTTTTCCGGAAAAATTTTGAGTTTTCATTCTATAAAAAATTTTATCTCAAAGAATAAGGGGCCGATTTTGATAAAATTTGGCATGTACCTTCTTTTTGTAAATAGCTTTGATAAGTTCGTTAATCAGAAAAATCGGACGAGGTTTTCTGAAAGAATGTTGAGTTTTCATTTAAAAAAATTTTTTATCTTAAAAAATAAAAAATCTATGGTAACCAAATTTGGTAGGTAGGTTTACGATATAAAATGTAAACTATACACCAAAATTTAGATTTCTATGTTCCAAGAAAAAAAAGTTATAATAAAATATTTTGTGCCAGATCATTTCTATGAAAATTCACTACCATAACGCACTTGCTGCGTCCAGGCTTTTAAAAGTCTCTACTTATCTCTACATAATTAAAATCAAAAGTCTTAATATTGATCTTTACATTTTCAAAGCAAAAGTCTCACTAATGTTTACCAACACCATTATTTATAACCTTTGCTTGGTCTACATAATTCACAAAATGCAAACCGAATCAGTCAGCATTCCTTATACTGTACTCTGCAATTCCAAATTGTTTATTATTTATGTAATATGAGCAATTCCAGGTCAATAATTATAATTTCTATGCGACCTACTTAATTATAAACGATATTATTTGGCTTTATAACAGCAAATTTTCATATAAATATTTTTACGTCTCGAGCCGCCCTTCTGGGTTGTTTTCTGTTCTATGAACATACTGCCGACTTGAGAGCGCCTCCGTGGCCGTGCGGGAAAGTCGATTCTGACTTTCCAATACGGACTCGGGGGTCGACGGTTCGATCCTCACCGGCGGCGGATGATTTTTCAAAATCACTGTCGTCGTTGAGATCGAGCTCAAGGTGGAGGGTAGGTTAGTTTAGATGAGCAAAAAGGGTCAGCAATGGCCTAATTGCCAGTAAGCATCTTACCTTACCTGCCGACTTGAAAGGAATGACGTCTTTCTGGATAGCTCTGACCTGAATGTTTAATTTACCGTGAACTAAGTTTGGCACTAACTATAATAATTAAAAGAATATTAATATGTATACGACCCTAGGTATGCTTATTGAAATAATAATAATAATTAAAATAATATTAATATGTATACATCTCTAAGATGATGATAGAAATAATCTTAATGTGTATACGACCCTAGGATGATAATAATAAAAAAAAATTACATGATCTAATAATATATGCCCATTGGGTCTCGAGGATGCAGTCTTGGGAGATGGATATTCTGCCATACTGCTTCACCATAACTTCTTCCATCTGGCCTTTACATGTGATTGCAATTATAGATTCTCGTGGATTGATAAACATCCATGAGTTTCTAGTGTAAAATTGCTTCCAGATTGTCGACTTGACTTTCTGGTGATGAATTGGACAACCAATTTTGTCTTCCCTCTGGTATATCTCCTCCATTATGTTGTTGTGGTTGCTTTCCATGCTTCTTATCATGGCTGGGGAACACACATATAGCTTCTTGGAGATTGGGATGCTGCTTGTGAGTTTATTGGCGGTTATCTCTGTCCTTGTGAAGTACCTGAACATATGATTTGAAGAATTGTTTCTGCTTCGCTTGCAGAGCCTGGACGCAGCAAGTGCATTAAGGCAGCGGTTTTTCATTGAAACGAAATACGATTCGGGGAAATGAAGCTTAAGCACGGTATTTTGAACAATTACCCTAGTAGAGTAAAATCGGTAAATTCGAACCCCACTTGAATCACCACCCCAATGTGTTGTGGTGATTTGAGTTCTTCAAGTGTACTAACCCACCTGATAATTAGGACCCCTTGTGTATTTTCGTAAGGAAATGATGCTGCCTAGCGGAGAATCGCCTAAACCCTTTCTTGACGCTGCCGGACGACGAGGCTCCGCCATTGTGGGGTTACCTACTTTCAGCCCTTACCTTCTCTAGTGCTTCTGTTTTCGTAACTCCTGGAATATTCCTAGTGTTCCAGTTTGAAATTACAGTGTGCTTTTATTCTTGTCCAAGGTAAGCACTTAATACTACGGTAGAGTTAGTTAGTGTAGAGTTTAAAGTGGCGTACGATCAATTCTACCATGTAGGTTTTGAGCAAGGTTAGTTTTAATTTGTAAGTTTTATTTTCTAATTCGAACCCCTTTGAATTTTTAATTCGGACCTTCGATAAAACTTCTGTATTACTAAAAAAAAAAAAAGAACCGTGCGATGTGAATTCAGATTTAAAAAACCATGCCAAAGACTCTCAAAGGAAACAAGAAGAGGTTGTGGTCGGAAAAAATATTGAACAAAATATTGATGATGAAATTTAATCACTTTCATTAAAACTTTTAATTATTAATATTTCTCTGATATCTACAGATTCAGATTAGGGTTGTCGTAAATGGCAACCCATCCGATTGTTTATTGTGACATATTTTCGTAGCCTGCCCGTTTAAAACTTAGTTTGGAGATTTTGTTTGCAATGGTAGCGGAACCCTGATTTATCTGCCTGACCTTGCATAACATTATAGATATCCATTTAGAGGCAATTTCAGGTTATATATATATATATATATATATATATATATATATATATATATATATATATATATATATATATATATATATATATATATATATATATATATATATATATATATATATCTGTCTGATCTTGTCTAACATTATAGGGATCCATTTAGAGATAATTTCAGGTTATATCGTAGATTATTGATTTTTTATTTAGTTATAACTCAAGATCTACTGTATCAATTGAGTTCAAATTTTGTAGGTAGAACCACTTGTACAGTGTGTACGTGCTTGTAAAGCTTTAGTATAATATTCTGGTATTTTTTTTAAGTATTTGATTGTCAAAACTGTCATCCAAGCTATTAACAAAATGAAGAGAATCGCCAAATTTTGTTTCGATTGGTGAAGTATTTTTTGAGTTATCGGTTGGGCACACACGCGCGCGCGCGCGTACACCCACACACCTGACCTGACTTGACCTTGGATTTAGATTCTAGGGGTCCTAATCAGTGCTCATTTGAAGAAAATTTCCAAAAATCTCATCAATAATTTCTACAAGAGCACGTTCCACCTCTTGTCTCAGGGGACGAAATTGTTTCTACCGTCCTGGACAAGGCTGAACATTTTGCCTCGTTGTTCGCCGGCAATTCTACTCTCAACCCACCTCCAAATGTTCAACCACAAACAGTCCCCAATGTCGCACATAAAGTGACTCATATCATTTTCAAAACTAAAAACGTACGAAAGATGCTCTCTTCTCTTAATACAAGAAAGCCTCTGGCCTTGACGAGATCATAGCAATTGTTCTCAAAAAATGCGCACAAGAACTTGTTCCTGTCCTGACTCGTCTGTTTCAGACATCTTACAATAGGGGCATATTCCCTGGTAACTGGAAAACTGCTCGAGTACAACCCGTCTCCAAGAAAGGATCCAAAGTGCTTCCTAGCAACTACAGGCCTATTTCTCACCTTTCAGTCGTCTCTATAGTGTTGGAAAAGTCTATAAACACCGAATTACTAAAATTTATTGCAAAGCACAGTCTAATCCACAACAGCCAGTAGGGATTCCGTCAGCGCAGATCAACTGCCGACCTCCTTTCCTTTGTCACCCATTCTTGGAACAATTCTATGGAATTACACGGTGAATCCCAGATTGTCGCTCTAGACATATCCAAAGCATTCGATCAGGTCTGGCGCTGCTTAATAAACTTCCGGCGTATGGCCTACCACCAAAACTCTGTACCTGGACAGCAAATTTCCTCTCCAACCGGAGCATTTCTGTTGTCGTGGATGGCCATTCTTCTAAACTGTATCCAATTAATGGAGGAGTTCCTCAAGGTTTAGCTCTAGCCCCTACTTTGTTTCTTCTCCACATCAATGACCTCCTCTCTAGCACATCCAACCCAGTTCACAGTTACGCGGACGACAGCACCCTCCACTTAAATATACAATATTCTAAGCATGTCTCTTTAGCCCAATTAGATGAGGATCGCAGGCTCATGGAGGGTTCTGTCTTCGTGGGTCTCCAAAAAATATTAGACTGAGGAGGTAGAAATCTTGTACAATTCCACCCCACCAAATCACAGTCTTGCTTTCTTTCTTATAAGATATACACCAGCCCTAGACTCATCACAATGAACAACCAAGTTATTCAAAGTAATGTCATTTTCATTTGTTGGCATTTCTGTGGATCGTAATCTCAATTGGCACCAACATGTCACATCAATTGCAGAAGCGGCTGCTAAGAAATTAGGTTTCCTCTTCCGGGCTCGCAAATACTTTTCACCAGCTAATCTCTATACCTTATATACTTCACAAACAAGACCAAACCTCGGATACTGCTCCCACATATGGGGTGCTGCTGCCGCTTCTACACTCGCTATCGTGGACTCCACCCAGAAGAGAGCTATACGTCTCATCGGTGACCCTACCCTCACCCAAAGGATGCTATACCTTGCCCACTGACGTGCCGTTGGTGACCTCTCTCTCTTTTATAGATATCTGCACGGGCACTGCTCAGATGAGCTTTCTTCCATAGTTCCTCCACCTGCTGCCCCCAACAGATCTACCAGGGGAACAGCGCGAATGCACCCTTTTACTGTCCAGGTCACCAGACATAGAACATCTTGTTATGCCCGCTCTTTTGCCCGAGGATTTCCAAGTTGAGGAATTCCTTGCCGTCACATGTTTTTCCTTCTCCCCCGAACCTCCAAACCTTCAAGTCCAGAATTAACAAGTTGCCTCTTTCCTCCTTGTCGACACCCACGGTACGATAGTATCTAGGCTGTAAGCCCTCGTGGTGTGTTGTTTTAATTTTTTAAAAAACATCAATACATCTCTATTAGTGAATTTTTTTAATAAAAATTGATTAAAATGCACAAACTCAGTAAAGCGCATTTTTGATTAAAACTGTCTTAAAGCGTCATAGGGCAGTAGCGCTTCGGAAGACATTTTCGGACATACATTCTTGTACTCAGAAGTCTTCTCTCATGGCAATGAATAACTAGCAGTTTGGTCCCATAGTTCTGAATCACCGTGTATATGCGAGTTCATATCATGAAGTCACATTCACATACATTTTTTCAATATAAATTTTATTTGTCGGTTCAGTGATGCCGGCATTTACATCTAATAGTTTATCTAGGCGTGTACCGTTCCCTTGAAGAGAGATCCCCATATCTGACAAGAGGTAACTGAGAGATACATGCGAGTCAGTTGAAAATAAATAAATATCCCTGACAGTTGTGAGCGAATCGTGACCAGAACACTTATAGACCTTTCTAATTTCTGCATTCGATCGGACCAGCTCCATTTATTCTTATCCATCTGGTGCTGGTTGTTCTGGTGTCTGATGCAGAAGAAGGAAGCTGAGGTATATACGGCTAGCGCACGCCGATCGCGTGTTTAACAAGGCGTGGTCCTTGCAACGGCTCGCTCGCCCGAGCTACCGGCACGACCAGGTCACTTCTTGTATAAATAGGATTTATGATAAGTAGATTGTGATGTGCAGGTAGAAAGGAAAGGTCTCAATGATGGTTTACGATTCCATAAACACAAATAACCCAACACTTTATATAATGCGTCAAGCATATGGATGGTTAGGGCCTTTCATTATTATCTAATGCTTTAATCAAGAAGTATGATATATATTAGAAAATAATCCAAGAAATAAAATTAAATATATATTTATTCAGATTCACTTCAAGAAGATCATTGAAAACAACAAAGAATCTTGTAATATAATTTTATTTAAAAATCACTAAATGAGTGTTATTTTTCTGAGACTACTTTCAAATTTTTAGCAACATCCATTTCTATATGATCGGGAATGATGCTATCAAGTACACACCTTTTTCTCAGTTGCAATATCAATTTAAAGGTGATTTTAACATTGAAAGTGAAAAAGTCTGGAGGCAGCAAGTGCGTTATGGTGGGAAATTTTCATAGACATGATCTTTTTTTAAATATATATTTCAACAACACACCACGAGGGCTTACAGCCTAAATACTGTCGTACCGTGGGTGTCGACAACTTGTTAATTCTGGACTTAAAGGTTTGGAGGTTCGGAGAAGAAGGAAAAACATGTGCCGGCAAAGAATTCCACAACTTGGAAGTCTTCGGGACAAAAGAGCGGGCATAACAAGATGTTCTATGTCTGGTGACCTGGGCAGTAAAAGGGTGCATTTGCTCTGTTCCACTGGTAGATCTGTTGGGGGCAGCGGGTGGAGGAACTATGGAAGAAAGCTCCTCTGAGCAGTGCACGTGCAGATATCTATAAGAGAGGGGGAAGGGGGAGCTAGAGAGAGAGAGCGAGAGAGCGGGGGAGAGAGGGGGGTCACCAACTGCATGTCGGTGGGCAAGGGATGGCAGCCTTTGGGTGAGGGTAGGGTCACAATGAGACGCATAGCTCTCTTCTGAATGGAGTCCAGGATAGCGAGTTATAGAAGCCGCAGCAGCACTCCATATGTGGGAGCAGTACTCAAGGTTTTGCCTTATTTGTGAAGTATATAAGGTATATAGATTAGCTGGTGAAAAGTATTTGCGAGCCCGGAAGAGGAAACCTAATTTCTTAGCAACCGCTTCTGCAATTGATGTGACATGTTGGTGCCAATTGAGATTTCGATCCACAGAAATGCTCTCTCATTACTTTGAATAACTTGGTTGTTCATTGTGATGGGTCTAGGGCTGGTGTATCTCTTATGAGATAGAAAGCAAGACTGTGATTTGGTGGAGTTGAATTTGGTTGTTTATTGTGATGGGGCTAGGGCTGGTGTATCTCCTATGAGAAAGAAAGCAAGACTGTGATTTGGTGGGGTTGAATTGTACAAGATTTCTACTTCCCCAGTCTAATATTTTTTTGGAGATCCACAGAGACAGAACACTCCATGAGTTTACGATCCTCATCTAATTGGACTAAAGAGACAGGCTTAGAATATTGTATATTTGAGTGGAGGGTGCTGTCGTCCGCGTAACTGTGAACTGGGTTGGATGTGCTAGAGAGGAGGTCATTGATGTGGAGAACCTTGAGGGACTCCTGCATTAGTTGGATACAGTTTAGAGCAATGGCCATCCACGACAACATAAATGCTCCGGTTGGAGAGGAAATTTGCTGTCCAGGTACAGAGTTTTGGTGGTAGGCCATAGGCCGGAAGTTTATTAAGCAGCGCTGCGTGCCAGACCAGGTCCAATGCTTTGAATATCTCTAGAGCGACAATCTGGGATTTACCGTGTAGTTCCATAGACTTGTTCCAAGAATGGGTTACAAAGGAAAGGAGGTCGGCAGTTGATCTGCGCTGACGGAATCCATACTGCCAGTCGTGGATTAGACTGTGTTTTTCAATAAATTTTAGTAATTCGGTGTTCATATACTTTTCCATCACTTTAGGGACGATTGAAAGGATAGAACTAGGCCTGTAGTGGCTAGGAAGCGCTTTGGATCCTTTCTTGGCGACGGGTTGTACTCGAGCAGTTTGCCAGTTACTAGGGAATATGCCTCTATTGTAAGATGTCTGAAACAGACGAGTCACGACAGGAGCAAGTTCTGGTGCGCATTTCTTGAGAACAGTTACTGGGATCTCGTCAAGGCCAGAGGCTTTCCTGGTATTAGGAGATGAGAGCATATTTCGTACTTTTTTAGTTTTGAAAATGATACCCGTCATTTTATGTGCGTGGTTGAATATTTGGAGGTGGATTGAGAGTAGAATTGCCGGCGAACAACGAGGCAAAAAGTTCAGCCTTGTCCAGGGCGGTAGAAACAATTTCATCCCCTGAGGCAAGAGGTGGGAACGTGCTTTTGCAGAAATTATTCCCAATAGATTTAGCAAGAGTCCAGAAGGGTTTGCTGCCGCTGGAGCTTAAGAGGACTTTGTTTTTGATGTGGTTATTAAACGAGTTCTTTGCCTCAGAAAGAATGCGGACATAGCGGTTTCTTGCGTCGTTAAATGCTTGACGGTTTTCTTGACTGGGATTGTGTAGAAGCGTTTTGTGAGCTTTGAAGAGGTTTTCTGTGTACGTGGATCAAATAATTACATGCCAGCTTGGATAATTTCGGTGACGTTTTGTGAGATATCAGAGGGGCCAGGATGAGAGAAGCAGACAGACGCCCAGGGAAATGAGGACAAGCAATCCCGCATTTTGTCCCAGTTCGCGAAGTTGTAGTGCCAAACGATACGTGGGTGTGATGACTGTGTGACCTCGGGTTGCATTGCGCAGGAAACAGTGACCATGCCGTGGTCTGAGCGACCAAGTGACTTCACCGGTCCCTTGATGTAAGAGGTGGTAGCTCCTCGGGCGTGAAAAAAATCCTTTACTATCACCTAAAGGGAAATTCCACTACCACCTAAATTTGCTATCAATCTAAGGTTCGTTAACTAGGAAACCACTTTTCTAGGAAACATCTAGGTTTATCTTCGAAAAATGTTTGGGCATTTTCAAGCAATAAAGTTACTTTGATAAAATATGGTACATTGTTTCTACTATATAGGGTATACCGGTAACCAAATTCGATACCTGTTTGCATTTAAAAATACATATTTGCTATTAAAAAATATTTTAATTAAAATTCACTTACATAACGCACTTGCTGCATCCAGACTTTGTTTAAAATTTAGTTTTTATTTAGCCCGTATCTTTCTCGTTATTATAACGCACTTGGTGCAAATCGCAATCTCCCCATGAGCGATTTTTCTATACAAAAATTCGCCAAAGATCACAGAAATTTGCCAAACATATTATGGATATTCAACATAGACCCACAGTAAATAACCGCATCGTGCCACTACATTATTGTAATGAGAAGCGCAAACTTGACATCGTGTAACCTCTAGAAATTAAAAGGACACACACGACAATAGCTACCTTGTTTAAAATCAGCAAACTGATTCCCGTTTCTTAAAAGTTCTTACCGTTACAGAGAAGAAAACAAACCTTTGTTATTTTATCCCTAAACGTCACACAACCTTTGTGAAGCCACGGAAATAATCTCTACGTCTGTACTTAATAATAAAAAATTTGTACCGATATCTTGAATGCAAAATCAACTATTGCCTAGGTTTTTATTTCCTCGCATGCTGTAATCATTAAACTCTATGGAATTCAATGCCCCTAACAAGATCACCGTTAAAAACGTCTATTTTTCCACAGCTAGGTTAATTGCGCCTGTGAAATCAGCAATTTAGATGATTAGTACATTATCACATAAAAATGCAACTGCCAGAGGAAGTCTGCAATTTATAGATGTTGCAAATAACGATGCGGTTCGCTTCCTGGCCGGGAGCCAATAGTGCAGCAAGCGACGGGCGACGGTTGTTGATAGTGAAGAGCCGATACGGACTGAACTGTTTCCACATGGATGAGCCCGTCCTGGTGATGCGGGGTCTCTGGGCACTTAGCACACGCAGTCGTCCATCAGAGAACGCCCCAGGTAACTAACTTACGTGCCCTCGGATTATTTTTGCATTTGTGGCAGGCTAGCGCATAAAACTATAAAACTGTAATCAGCAATTCTTACGGGGCTATGCCCAACCAGAGCTTCGCAAAGACGTTACAAGTGTTGCCAATAATAAACTAAAATGGGTTGCATTCGATTATTGTCCATTTTTGTTAATTAAACAATACACCCCAGATTTTAACTATATATGTATATATATATATATATATATATATATATATATATATATATATATATATATATATATATATATATATATATATATATATATATATATATAGTTAAGTGTATATGTTGCGAAATATAGTTACAACAAAAAATGTATGAACGCTTCACCACCGCCAATTACGATTCACCTGATCGATTGCTTTGTTAAATAAAATTCCCACGTTTCAGCACATTCTAAAAATAACATAAGTATACAGATATTTCCGCCAAAGGAATCTATGTTAATTTAGCTGTCGTTGAACCCTCCCAAAACTATTACAGATGGACACCTTTTAGATAAGGTAGTAGGGACAGTGCAAAGACCTTGTCCGGCGATAAAAATACAATACACTGTGGAATTTGCCTGCGACTAGTTTCCCATCTCAGTTCGGTCTCTTTACCTAAGATCCGGTATATAAGTTGATGTTAGTTTTTTAAGTAGTTAGAATGTTTCATCCTCTGATGACGCTAACTTGGTTAGTGAAACGATCGTCAGGTCTTTTTAAAATGTGTTGTGGTGATTTGGGTTCTCCAAGTGTACTAATATATATATATATATATATATATATATATATATATATATATATATATATATATATATATATATATATATATATATATATATATATATATATATATATATATATATATATTGTGTCCCAAACTGGATGGGAATATATTGCTATCTCCGTTATTATTAGAGATAGGGATACGGTTAAATTAGCAATGTTTTGTAGAATTTAATACTTCCTCGAAATATGACTTATATTTGGCCCTGCCTCTTTTCGTTTTCGAGTTATTAAAAAAAAAATCGATTTCCTTTTTCTTCAATATCTAAGTAGGCGTTGATCTGACATGTCTAAGACTTGCACATTATCAGGACACTTTTTACAGAGTAATCTTTTTGTGCTATTCTCAACTTTATATTGTCATTTGTTTTTGAGCTACAGGTATCAACGCTTGTTTTTATTATGGCAGCCATATTGGATTTTCTGCTCATGTGATAGCCTGTGAAGAGAGCTTTCCCATGATGTTCAACATGCTTGAAAAATATTGTAATTGCACTCACAATTTTGACAAAAACCGTTTTGAGGATAGTAGGCTATGAAATCCAATACCAGAAAACAAAAGACAAAAAAAAGTGTTCAAAAGCAGTAGGCCATGGAGTCTAACAATAGACTTTTACTTTTAACATAATTTTCCATAATGATTCACGATAAAAAAATATTGTGGTTTAATTTACAATACTTAATTAGGTAGTAATGCTAGGTAATATTATGTGAAACAGTTTAATAACGAAACCTGGCAATAACAAATAGAAACTTAAACTCGACGAGACAACACAATCAGAAACGGAGCTCAACAAATAAAAAAATAGAAACTTAAAAATACACTAAATAGAAAATTGTTCAATATGGCCATCGTTTTATTCAATGCACTTTATACACCTTTTAAAAACATGCCTGCAAACTCTGGTGGGGGTGTTTTGGTTAATATGATTTATAGCTTCCGTGATTCTGTTTTGTAATTCATTGATATTTTGTAGTGGATCGAATTTATACACATCATTCTTCAGAGTACCCCGAAAATAAAAATCCATGGGTGTTATATCAGGGCTTCGAGCACACCAATGAACCGGCCTATTGTTACAAATGACACGATTATTAAAATTTTGGTAAAATTCTTTGGCGATCTTAGCATTGTGAGCTGGACAACCGTCTTGTTGGTACCAAATCTCGTCTAAATTATCATGAACTCTTCTAATTGTTGGTAAGATATAATTTCTCAATAGATACCTTTCCCCAGTTAAATTATTTTCAAAAAAGAACGGACCAACAATGAAGTTACCTGAATTTTTTAAAAATAACTCTAATCCACAAATAAAAATAACTGTTTTTACCTAATCAGCCGCACCAAACATTAATACCAAATCTGTCTTGCAATCGTCTTTCTTCCTTTAGATGGGGATTTTCATTTGCCCAATAATGCCTATTATGGCGATTATACACACCACAATTTGTAAATCTGGATTCATCAGTCCATATTATTTTCAAATGAAAATTTTCATCTTACTGACATTGTCCTTGATACCATCTGCAGAATTGAAGTCGCTTAGTGTAATCGTCAACATTTAAGCCTTGTACGATTGTAGATTTGTATGGATGGTAATTACTTTGTTTTAATACAAAGTGTACCGCACTTTTCAGAACGTCAATTTGTTCACCATAAAACCGAACAGATTGCGGAGGGTTTTGTTTGAAACTTGTAAGACGGCATTATTTCTTTCTTCATTTCTAGACATTGGTAGTTTCCTTGCGTTGAAGCTACCGTCGTTCAATAGATTGGTCACTATCCTGCGAAATATTTTGGTGTTTGGTTGTCGTCTTTCTGGATAGTTGTTTTGATAAGAATTCGCAGCTGCCTCAGTATTTCGGTTAGAACGAATATAACATTCCAACATGTCGAAATATTCTTCATTACTGAATATATTGTTGAATAATATTTAAAATAAACAGGAAACAAACTATTTTGTACAAAATTTTAAGCAGTGTCTTAAATACACCTCAAATTGTTCAGATAAATAAGAATGACAGTATTCTCAATTGTCGCGATAGTGTTATATCCATAGCAATCTTTCTTCTTTTGTTTTTCAGTTGACTTGCGTTTAAAAATCAAACAATTTTCAAAGGCGTCTTCGTAAATCATTAATCTGCTTTTGTCATGTGTTTTCTGGTTTTGGATTTCACAGCCTACTATCCTCAAAACGGTTTTTTTCAAAATTGTCAGTGCAATTACAAGATTTCTCAAGCATGTTGTACATCATTGGAAAGCTCTTTTCACAAGCTCTCACATGAGCAAAAAAACAATATGGCTGCCATAATAAAAACAAACCTTGATACCTGTAGCTCAAAAACAAATGACAATCCAAAGTTGAGAATAGCACAAAAAGATTACTCTGTGAAAAGTGTCCTGATAATGTGCAAGTCTTAGACATGTCAGATCAACGCCTACTTAGATATTGAAGGAAAAAAACGACACATTTTGGTTTTTTCAAAATAACTCGAAAACGAAAAGAGACAGGGCAAAATACAAGTCGTATTTGGAACGAGCATTGCTAATTTAACCGTCTCCCTATCTCTAATAATAACGGAGGTAGCAATACATTCCCATCCAGTTTGGGACACACTGTATAGCATAGAGTATGGTATAGATTTTATATGCATCTGTGTTACTAATTACTTGATAACTGATTAATATTAAGGATCGATCATAACTGTAATGCACGGTAACACTTTTTGTTAAACTTCATATATCAAGCATTTATCACTCTTAGAATAAAGAATTGAATTCTTAAGACATTTCCAAATTCTCATCAAAATTATTAGCACTAAGCAGTTCTAGCTCGTAAAATGAGGAATCTAAAACTTTCATCAAATTTACTATCGCCTTTTACAACAGCTACGGCCTCAATCATGCATAACACCCATTCACAATTTGCGAAGTTCTATGGTTCAAGTCGTAAATGCGGAAATCTCATTGCTGCATATAAAATCTAGTTTCTATCGGTAAACTATTCCAACAGTTCTCTCAAGTGTGCTCATACATAACATCGAACATTGAATCTAATTCTCAGTCACACACTCCTACTAGCGACGATTTATTGGAATTTCTGTCAGCGATTCAACGAAACTAACCATTTCCTTTGATGAGCTGTGCATGCTCCTATTTTAAAGAGTTTTGCTTTAAAATAATGCTCTATACCGTGTCTCCCAAACTGGATGGAAATGTATTGCTATCTCCGTTATTATTAGAGATAGGGAGACGGTTAAATTAGCAATGCTCGTTCCAAATACGACTTGTATTTTGCCCTGCCTCTTTTCGTTTTCGAGTTATTTTGAAAAAATCAAAATTTGTCGATTTCTTTTTTCTCCAATATCTAAGTAGGCGTTGATGTGACATGTCTAAGACCTGCACATTATCAGGACACTTTATACAGAGTAATCTTTTTGTGCTATTCACAACTTTGGATTGTCATTTGTTTTTGAACTATAGGTATCAACGTTTGTTTTTATTATGGCAGCCATATTGGATTTTTTGCTCATGTGATAGCATGTGAAAAGAGCTTTCCAATGATGTACAAGATGCTTGAGAAATCTTGTCATTGCACTGACAATTTTTAGAAAAACCGTTTTGAGGATAGTAGGCTATGAAATCCAATACCAGAAAACAAATGTTCAAAAAGTAGTAGGCCATGGAGTCTAACAATAGACTTCTACTTTTAACATAATTTTCCGCGATGATTCACCATAAAAAAATAGGAACTTTGAGCACACCAATGAATCGGCCCATTTTTACAACATTATCCTAAAAAATTGTTATAATTTAATTAAATAGGTAAACCCAGTAACTAACGAAATTTACTAACAAAACTCAAACTGTAACATTAACATCAACCGAGGTTCTGGCCTTGTATTTGAGCAAGTTGAATGTCTACACGTTCCGTCCTTCGAAGGGGGCGTACAGCCGTCGGTCCCGTGTCCATGCGATGTTGGGCATGTTAAATATCCCTGTCCTCCTTACAGAAAGGCAGGGGTTCGGCAAAATTTCCAGGATAGTGAGGTGAAACTGCTCCCTGGCGTCGGTGATTGGCCATAGTCGCGGAAATAGGCCAACGTTAAAGAAACAAAACACACACACACATAACAGAACTCAGTAAAAAGCAGGTTAATAATTTACGAAGACGACTTTGAAAATTGTTTGATTTTTAAGCGAAAGTCAACTGAAAAACAAAAGAAGAAAGATTGCTATGGATATAACACTATCGCGCCAATTAAGAATACTTAATTATCTGAACAATTTGAGGTGTATTTAACACGTTGCTTAAAATTTTGTATTAAACAGTTTGTTTCCTGTTTATTTCAAATATTATTCAACAATATGTTCAGTAATCAAAAATATTGATATGTTGGAATGTTATATTCGTTCTAACCGAAATAATGAGGCAGCTGCAAACCCAGAAAGACGACAACCAAACACTAAAATATTTCGCAATCTACTGAACGATGGTAGCTTCCACGCGAAGAAACTACCAATGCCTAGAAATGAAGAAAGAAATAATGTCGTCTTACAGGTGTCAAACGAAAACCCTCCGCAATCTGTTCGGTTTTATGGTGAACAAATTGACGTTCCAAAAAGTACAGTACACTGTGTATTTAATCAAAGTCATTACCATCCATACAAACCTACAATCGTACAAAGCTCAAATGTTGACGATTACCCTAAGCGACTTCAATTCTGCAGATGGTATCAAGGACAATGTCAGCAAGATGAAAATTTTCATTTGAAAATAATATAGACTGATGAATCCAGATTTACAAATTGTGGTGTGTATAATCGCCATAATAGGTATTACTGGGCAAGTTAAAATCCCCATCTAAAGGAAGAAAGACGATTGCAAGACATATTTGGTATTAATGTTTGGTGCGGCTTATTAGGTGAAAAACTGTTATTTTTATTTGTAGATTAGACAGTTGATTTTAAAAAAATTCAGGTAACTTCATTGTTGTTCCGTTCTTTTCTAAAAATAATTTAACTAGGAAAGGTATCTTAATCTATTGAGAAATGGTATCTTACCAACAATTAGAAGAGTTCATAATAATTTAGACGAGATTTGGTATTTCTACAGTCACAGTCTGGCCCTTAAATGGTTGGTGATACAAATTTTCTCTTTTTTTAATCGAACAGACCTTATGTTATTGCATTTTTGCATTTTCCATCAAAATATAATGCATGTTTGTACGAAAAGAAATTCTGGACGCAGCAAGTGCGTTATGGTAGCGAATTTTTATTAAATTCTTCAAATTTGAATGTCAATTTCCTATTAACCTATAAAGTTAACCAAGAAACCAGTTTTTGCGAGAACACCTTAAGTTTACTTTCGGAAATTTTTGTACATTTTCAAACAGTAAAGTTATTTTGATGAAACATGGCACATTGTTTTTACTATACAGGGTCGCTGATAAGTCTGGAAACGGTCGATTATCCGGGAAAATATACAAGGTGTCGAAAAAAGTTTTATACAAAAGTTTTTGGGTTCTTCAATGTCTACTAGGCGGTGATAATTTTATTTATACAGGGTTGGCCATACAGGCGTGGCACACCAATATTAATTTTTTTTTAACGGAACACCCTATATATTATTCGATATTTCAATCCTTCTCTTAATTTTGAGCAACATTTATGAAAAGCATAATGTACCTAAACTCAATCGTTTCCGGGTAAAAAAATAAATAAAAATAAACGCTATTGTTTTTAAAATCTATTGGATGAAGAACAAAAATAAATGAAAAGTAGAATATCTCTTGAAAACCATCTGTGAGTGTGAAAAGAACCGGTTGCGATGTTTTTAACATTGTTTGGAATCCCAAGATAAGATAAGATGCCCATAAGAAACGCAGTATTATTCTTTTGTTTTAAAATGTTTCCAGGACAACGAATGTCAAACATTCATTCAGTGTCAACAGTTTTGAAACATTAGTAATTTAGTGTCAACAGTTTTTGTGCAAAATGGCAAGTTTAAGTGAAACCGAACGTATCGAAATTTTAATGATGATAGGGTACGGTGATAGAACACGAAGTTTTGCTCAAGTGGTGATTATGTTCAATGAGTTGCATCCTGAGCGGGAATCGATCTCCAAATCCACAGTTTCGAAAACTTTGCATCGTTTTCACGAAACTGGCGGTATCAAGGATAAACCTAGAACTGGAAGGCCAGTAACCGTTACAAATGAAGAAAATTCTTTGAATGTAATATTGGATGTGGTGGAAAATCCGAAAACTTCGGCACAGCAATTGGCTTTAAATCACAATATGAGTCGATATTCAATTCAAAAGATTACGAAGCGGGAAAAGTTCCGTCCATATAAAATTCATTTATTGCAAGAACTGAGTGAAGACGATTTTGATCGCAGAATCGAGTTCTGTGAACTTATTATGGAGAAGTTACGCCAAAATTTTAACTTTGCCAACCACATTTTGTTTTCCGACGAATCTACATTTTGTTTGAAGGGACAAGTCAACCGACACAACTGTAGGTACTGGTCAGACGAAAACCCACATTGGATGGAACAAATTCACACCCAAAGACCGCAAAAAGTAAATGTTTGGTGTGCTATTATTGGTGGACATATCATAGGACCTTATTTTATACACGGTAATTTGAACTCTGCTCGATATTTGACACTTTTGCAAGAATCAATTGTTCCAGACGTTAGTCGATTATTTCCGAACAATAACGACCCAAATCTACCAGCGGAAGAAATATGGTTTCAGCAGGATGGGGCACCCCCTCATTTTGGAATTGAGGTACGGGAATATCTGAATCAAACCTTTCCTGGCAGATGGATAGGGCGCAGGGGAACTATTGAATGGCCAGCTAGATCTCCCGACATGACGCCGCTTGACTTTTTTTTGTGGGGTCATGTAAAAAATTTAATTTACCAAAATAGACCACAGAATATTGAAGAGTTGCAAGCAAGGATTGTGCATGAAATTAATAACATTCCTCAAAACGCTCTTGTAAATGCAGTGCAATGTTTTGTTAAGCGAATTCATTATTGTCAGGAGGTCAATGGAGAACACTTTGAACATCTTATAAAATAGGATTCCAAACAATGTTAAAAACATCGCAACCGGTTCTTTTCACACTCACAGATTGTTTTCAAGAGATATTCTACTTTTCATTTATTTTTGTTCTTCATCCAATAGATTTTAAAAACAATAGCGTTTATTTTTATTTATTTTTTTACCCGGAAACGATTGAGTTTATGTACATCATGCTTCTGATAAATGTTGCTCAAAATTAAGAGAAGGATTGAAATATCGAATAATATATAGGGTGTTCCATTAAAAAAAAATTAATATTGGTGTGCCACGCCTGTATGACCAACCCTGTATAAATGAAATTATCACCGCCTAGTAGACATTGAAGAACCCAAAAACTTTTGTATAAAACTTTTTTCGACACCTTGTATATTTTCCCGGATAATCGACCGTTTCCAGACTTATCAGCGACCCTGTATATATTATACTGGTAACAAAATTTGATGCCTGCTTTCTTTAGAAAAAACACACATATTTGCTATTAAAAACATTTTTATGAAAACTCACCACCATAACGCACTTACTGCGTCCAGATTTTTCTTTATATGCTGTTAATATTTACTCGTGTACAAATTTTGAAAATCTTATCTTTTAAAGATAGCTATGCTGCGAAAACAGTTCAGTTAAGCTTAATCTACTTTGTATTCAATTACAATGATGCTGAGATTGGTTAAATTAACATTTTACATGCTAGCATACTTTATAATGTATAAGGTAACTTGCGGTTATCAAGAATACTTGATACGTTATGGCCAGCAAGTTTTCTGCTGCATAAGAAATGTATTCTGGAACATATCAAGTTAGTTTAGTGCTGTGATGGGCAAGACGTTGTATATCATGATACTTCAAACAGTGCTTTCTTATTGACTGAAGAAGTAGATTACTAGATCAGTATTACTTATATCCGAGAAGATTGTCATTTATTTATTCAGGTTCTGGTTTACTTTGCAGATGAGTTTGCATTATAGACTGGATTTATTTTTAATATGTTACAGCTGTTATATACAGTGTATTTCTTAATAGATGTTCAATTTGATTAGGTGATTCTTCAAGTAATTCTAAGATAGAATGTTTTATAAATATGTGATCAAAAACGTTTCGCTTCCAGGATACAAGGTGCTAAAAATTTTTGGAATTTTGTACATGTGCTACCTACCTTTTAAGGTACTTACAAGTGAATATCATAAAAATGTTAAATTTTATACAGGTTTTTAGTGAATTTTCTTTTAAAAAAAAATTCACAAATGAGGAGATCCCGACTTTTGAATTTTGAAAAAATTTCTTCAAATGAGCGCTAATTAGGCCCCCTAGAACACATATCCGGGGTCAGTTTTGATTTTTATATGTTTATATATATATATATATATATATATATATATATATATATATATATATATATATATATATATATATATATATATATATATATATATATATATATATATATCAATCACACCGATAACTCAAAAAATTATGGGCCAATTTTAACAAAATTTGGTGAACAGCTTCCCTTTGTAAGTGGCTTAGATAAGTTCGTTTTAGCCAGAAAAATAGGCCGAGGTTTTCCCGGAAAAATTTGTGTTTTCTTTAGAAAATTACCTACCAAATTTTAGCGATGTACATCAAAAGACAAAAAAGTTCTAGGCATTTAAAGAAAAATAAATTGGCGTTTTCCTCAAAACGTCAAAGTGACAATTTAAAACGTCAAAATTCGCAACATTTAGGCAATGAACTTGAATCTAATGCGGGCTATGGAAAGAAAATGTATCAAGAAGAATGTTTTACAAACCCTGAAGTCTTAGTTTTAACCGTCATTGTCCTTCATTTTACTAAAATGTTTCCAGAAAGTTCATTTCAAATAGGCCCTTTCTCTGATACTTGGCAGTAGTCTAAGTTATAGAGTTTATCGTTTAATGGTATATAGCTTTTGTCGAATTTTCGTAAAAAATCAATAAAGCTCATTATATCCGTTATTCTACAAGATATGAAGAAAAAAAAATGTATACATTAATTATAGGGTATCTTGAGCTACATCTTAAAAAAATATTTCTACAATCACAGGCTGGCCCCTAAGTCGTTGGTGATACAAATAATTATTATTTTTAGTCGTAAACGCCTTATGTTTTTGCATTTTCTATCGAAATATAATGTTTGTAAGTAAAGCAATTTTGGACGCAGCAAGTGCGTTATGGTAGCGAATTTTGATTAAATGCTTCATATTTGAAAAGCTCAATTTGCTATTAACCTATAAGGTTGACCAAGAAACGGATTTTTGCGCTTACGCTGTAAGTTTACTTCGGAAATTTTTGTACGTTTTCAAACAAAGTTATTTTGTTAAAACATGGCACATTGTTTTTACTATATATGTTGTACTGGTAATCGATTTGATGCCTGTTTTCTGAAAAAACACACATATTTGCTATTAAAACAATTTTTATGAAAATTCACTACCATAACGCACTTGCTGCGTCCCGAACTTTTGTCATTTCAGCAGTCACGCTCCCTTTGGCCCAACGAATTTTTAACGACGACCGTGACTTTTTAGTGAATTTTCATTAAGAAAATGTTTTTTAAAACCAGCTTGTAGTTATCCGCGAAGCTCATTATGTTATGTTTCTTTAATTTAGTACCCACGCTGCGTTTACAATGGTTCAAAATTAAAGATTCTAGCTTAATAGGAAATTGAGTTATCGGATTTCAAATAATTTTCCAAAAATTCTTTACCATAATGTATTTGCTGCACACAGACCTTTTTCAACACTTATTTACTGTTGCTGTATCCACACTTTTTGAAAATGGTGAAATATTGTAGCTCTCTATATAAGACTGACAAACAAGGAAACCTAAATTTCATTTTGGGAAAATATTTTAAACAAATGAAATGGGGTAACAATTTAAACATAAGTTGCAAATCTTGGTTCGCTGCTTTGTCGCAGAGGTTCCCCTTCCCCTTCTGCATGCATACAACCACCCTCAATGCATAAACAAGAATAATGTAAACAAGAAAAGTTTCTTGGGAACAACCCGCAAGAAAGTTACAGGACCTGCGGTAAATATAGGTGGTTCTATGCGGGATAAACGAAATTTTAAGGAGGTAAAGCTGCAAAATGGGATAAAGGCAGCTTATAGAGGTCCAACTAAGCTGGTTTTTTCGCATTTTTTCGCTCACATTTCCTTCTTATCTTCTTCCCCATCCAACACCCCTATTCACTCCCAGTCCCGTAACTTTCTTGGGGGCTGTTTGCAAGAAATATTTCTTGTGGTTTGTGGATCCAGCAAGATATCTGTTTCTGATTTTTTTTTCTAAAAAAATCCCCGTGTTCGAATCTGCAAATGTATCGAAAATTTAATTTTTATCTACAAAACGAATGTACCTGCCAAATTATAAACGTGGCAGGTATTTTTTTTCTTATTATTCGTTTGGATGGTGCATTTTAGTCCACTCTGTAAACAAAATAACAAAAATGGTTTTCTAAAACAAATGTATCGTTGCCTGTGAAGCTTATTGTGTTATTTTTTAAATTTACTACTCACGCTGCTTTTATATAGGTTTGTATCAATAATGAAGATTCTACTTTAATGGGAAATTGAATTATCACCATTTGGAATATTTTAACGAAAATTCCCTACCATAAAGCTTGCTGCACCTAAACTTTTTTCAACATTTATTTACTATTGCTGTAAATGAAATAAATAAATATAAACAATAAAAGTTCGGGACGCAGCAAGTGCGTTATGGCAGTGAATTTTTAATAAATGCTTCAAATTTGAATAACTCAAGTTTCTATAAACTTAGAAAGTTGAATTTTGAGATGTAGTAAGGTCTTTTCTAAGGCAAGATATCCACAAAATTTAATCAAAATAACTTTGTAATTTTCGGAGAAAAAAATTATTTTCCAAAGAAAATTTAAAATTTGAATGACTCAATTTTTTATAAACTTGGAAAGTTGAATTTTGGTACTTAGTAAGGTCTTTCCTAAGGCAATATATAAATTAAATTTCATTTAAACAGCTTTGTAATTTTCGGAGAAAACTTTTTTTTCGAAAGAAAACTCAAAAATTTCCCGGAAAAACTCGTCCGATTTTCCTGGTTAACGAACTGGTTCAAGCCATTAATAAAAGAAAGGCACTTGTCGAGTTTCATCGAAATCGGTTGATTCTTTTTTGAGTTATCGGATATATTCGGATATATATATATATATATATATATATATATATATATATATATATATATATATATATATATATATAAACCTATAAAAATTAAAACTGACCCCGGATATGGGTTCTAGGGGTCCTAGTTCGCGCTCATTAAAAAAAAATTAATTGAAATTTAATAAAAAGTGACTAATACAAAATTCTGAAATTAAAATTTAATAATTTACACTGAACAAAAGTTTATAGGTATGGATTAAGCTTCTGCATATTAAGTAGTTTAATTTACATCAAATTTTCCATATACGACATGAAGAGTAAATAATAATGAAAATTCACTAAAAACTAAAAGTCCTTATTATAAGATTCTAATATATTATCTGAGCAATTTGGAGGTTATCTTCTTCTTCTTATTTGTTTACGACGTCTGTAAACAAATAAGAAGAAGATAACCTCGAACTCGAGTCCTCCCCTGCTGACAGTTTGCCAAATAACAAATAACAATGACAAATATCTAACTGACGTTGTCAGATTTAACTAGGAGAGGGCGATGGGTTTTCAATACCCTGAACAATGGAAAGCTTAATATTTATACATATTAAAACGTAATTCTAGATTGCCTTTAAACAAATTAAATCACTTTCATTAAAAGTTTTATTTATTACTATATATTTTTCTGATATCCTCAAATTTAGATCAAAGTTTTGTCAAATGGCAACCCCACTGATTGTTTATTGTGACATATTTATGTAACCTTTTTGTTTGAAGTTCAATTTGGAACATTTGTTTGCAATAGCACCGTAACCCTGACCTTGTCTAACAATATAGGCACCCATTCAGAGGTAATTTCAGGTTCTATCGTAAGTTATTTATTTTTTATTTGGTTATAACCGATTAAATTCAAATTTGGTAGAGAGGATCACTGATACGATATTTACGTGCAGGCAAAGTTTTACCTTCAAAGTTCTAGTAATTAAAAAATATTGCGTTTTAAAACAGTTTTTCGCATTTTTTTCTAAACTGTCTAACGAACTCATCCAAGCTATCAACAAAATAAAGGGAATTGCCAAATTTGGCTTCAATTGGTGAAGTATTTTTTGAGTTATCGGTTGGATATATATATATATATATATATATATATATATATATATATATATATATATATATATATATATATATATATATATATATATATATATATATATACATACATAAACTTTTCACAACTGACCTTGGATGTGGGTTCTAGGGGCACTCATTCGCGCTCATCTGAAGAAATTTTCGAAAAATCTTAGCATCGATACCTCTCTATTAGTGAATTTTCTTAATGAAAATTTACTAAAAATGTACAAATATTATGTCATGTACTAAGTTTAAAGAAAAAAGCTCCAAAAAATCGAATTGAAAGTTCTAAACCCCAAGAGTTTCATTGTGTAAGAAGGTATAGACATATTATATAAAAAAGAGCTTTTACAAATTAATTTAAGATACATAACTTAATAACTACCGGTTCACTTTTTAAGAATGTACACAATATTAACCTCGTCAAAATATGACGTCTATCATATTTCGTTAAAGCGGAAGGCATTCTAATTAGAGATTCAACTTTAATTAAGTCGAGTACATAGTTCTGTTACAAAGAAAATAGAGTTTACTTACAGAAGTTTTATCTTTGTTAATTATTTCCAGGGGAGCCTGTATACTCGGCTTCCCAAGATACCAATCTTCCCTCGGATTGTAATCTCCCAGAAACCGTACCAACCTCGGCACGTTCACGTAGTTGTCATCGTCGAAATGACAGAACCATCTGAAAGTAAAGAAAGAATTAATTAAGTACTTGTTTTTACTAATATCCACTTAGTGTTTTTGATTATTTTTAAAATATGATGCAAGACAAAAATTAGAGCAAATATGTTGATACACCTGACCTGACACCTTGTTCCAGCGCTCCCAGTAATGTGGTTTCAGCAAGACGGCCCACACCCTCACTATGCGCGACCTATTTATTATTATTATGGACAATTGCTTCCCTATGATATGGATCGGCAGGCGAAATCTGATAGATTGGCCTGCGAGAGCTCCAGATCTTACACCCTGGAGCATTTTTATGGTATTATGTAAATTTAAAATCCATCGCGTACCCCCAAGAGACCACAAAATTTAGCTGAACTGCAGAATTTCACATTGTCAAAAAGTCGGTGGATGGCAGTTCGGACATTTAACTTAACAATTGTATCTGCTTGGCTAATGAGTTTACTTATTTTTTGTTAACAATAAAACTTACGATTTCTTCCATGTAATTCTCGTTTATTCGAAACATTTCTTATGTAAGATATGTATAATTTGGAGAACACAATTCATCGCAATCAAGTTTTTAGACCTGACGATCATTTCGCTAACACAGTTAGCGTCATCATGGGGATGGATAAACCTTCAAGTCCAGAATTCACAAGTTGCCTCTTTCCTCCTTGTCGACACCCACGGTACGATAGTATTTAGGCTGTAAGCACTCGTGGTGTGTTGTTGAAATAAATAAAAAAATTCGTACATTTGCTCCAATCAACTGCACCTTTGTAGTTCCAATTAATCCTACAGATGTCACATTGAAAAGAGTTGCCCTTTCTCCTCCTCCTGCTCTTCCTGTTAGAAGGTTGCTGTGTTCATGGCAAAACACTATACGTGGAGGGTTCAGATCCGTCAGCGGTTATTTGAGATTTCTGAAAAACGTCTGGAGGTTGCACAGAAACTGCATGATGTGCAACAGTGCGAGACGCATCAGTTGCAGGTTTGACTTTTTAGCCTCTATTACGTTTTCTCTCAGCTCCAGTTCTACGGTGCTCTTTCAGCAAATCAATCAAGCTGTTATCTAAGACTCTTTCAACCTCTACATCTTCTACACCACCAGGAATGCACTTCAAAATTTTAATATTATCGACTTGACAACGAAGATATATCTGAAAATCAAGCAAATAATAATAGGGGGTGCCACTAAAGAGAGGTGTAGACATGATTACTCTAAAACAAAGGCTAGTGAAAACTTTCATGCAAAAAATTGGGTATTTCGTCGAATAAAACCGAGGATTCGAGGATTTTCCCTAACAAAAAATTATTTACGCTTAAATTATGCCATGCTTCACTAAGTGAAGATTGGAACCTGTGATGAGCACTGATAGATAGACTTGGAGAGCCCAAATCACCACAACACATCTTTTTAAAGACCTGAAGATCGTTTCACTAACAAGCTTAGCGTCATCATTTTTCATCATCTGATGACGTTGACCTTGTCAGTGAAACGATCGTCAGGCCTTTAAAAAGATGTGTTGTGATGATTAAGGTTCCCCAAGTGTACTAATCCCATACTTTAGGCCAGCGCTGTATAAATTACCCTGTACAATAAACCACTTGTTACAGATGCCAGAAAACGTTCTAATTTGAATCTCCCGCTGCATAAATATGCACAAATTAAAGAAGCACAACATACATTATAGTGTGTATTCTGTTCTAACATGGTATAATTTCCATTTTATAGGCAAATCGTGATCCGGACAAAACCATAAACACTGTAAACAGAGCAAATCATGCGATCCTTTAAACCACACCTACACTTCGACTATGTTAAATCACATGTAGGCGTGCCCCCTGCAATTAACCGAGACTATTAAACTAATCACCGGTCCTGTAATTATCCCATCCTACAAGTAGACTGTGTCAGTGAACAACAGATAAAATATATTAAATTATGTAAGTCATTCGGACTCTACAAATAGTAGAGTAGAAAAGAAAAACTCTACAGAAGCTATACCTGTTAACCTAAGACTTTTTATGTTACATTAGTTTGTAATTCAATTTACCATTAACCTGTTTCCGCAACTACAGCAAATCACTGACGCCAGAAGACAGTTTGACGTCACCAATCAAAAAATGTTGCCGAATCCGTTCTTCAATGGAATACGATGGCGAGTCAATAAGTCCGTGACTTTTTGAATTTCCCGCCTCTTCACAGCAAGGGCAACACTGCCCCTGTCAACAAGCATCTGTCAGTTGACTCCTGTCAAATTACGAACAAGCTGCGTCATTTTGTTTGTGTTAGATAGCCACTGAAAGTAGACAACCTCGCGAGTTATAACGAAAATGGAAAAAAGTGAATTTTGTGTGCTCATCAAACATTATTTTTTGCGGAAAAAACCATCACTCAAACCAAGGCTTCGCTTGATAAATACTACGGGGACTCCGCACCATCAATTTTCATGGTAAAAAAGTGGTTTACTGAATTTTGTTGCGGCCGTACAAGCACAAATGACGCCGAACGTTCTGGACGCCCAGTTGAAATCGCTACACCCGAAACAATTGAAAAAATTCACGATGTGGTGTTGGCCGATCAGAGATTGAAAGTGCGGGAGATTGTGGAAGCCATAGGCATATCATATTGTTCAGTGGTTTCGATTTTGCATGATCACTTGGGTATGAGAAAGCAATCCGCAAGATGGGTGCCGCGGTTGCTCACAATCGACCACAAACGCAATCGTGTGACAACTTCGAGGGAGTGTTTGGCGTTGTTCAACCGCAATAGGAATAAGTTTTTGCGGCGTTTCGTAACCGTGGACGAAACGTGGATTCACCACAACACACCAGAGACCAAGCAGCCGTCAAAACAGCGGGTCTTTCCCTGCGAATCGGCGCCGAAGAAGGCCAAGGTGGGTTTGTCAGCCAATAAAGTCATGGCGACCGTTTGGGATGCACGCGGTATAATCCACATTAATTAGATTCAAGAGGGAAGAACAATCAATGGAGAATATTCTACCAACTTATTGAACCAATTCAATGACGATTCGAAGAAAAAACGACCGCATTTGGCCAAGAAAAGGGTATTTTCTTCCAAGACAATGCAAGGGTGGACACATGTGTAGTCTCCATGGCGAAATTGCATAAATTGGGCTACGAATTGCTGCCTCATCCGCCCTATTCTCCGGATTTGGCCCCGAGTGACTATTTCTTGTTTCCAAACTTAAAGAAATGGCTCGGCGGAAAAAGATTTGACTCAAATTATAAAATCATCTCACAAACAAATACGTATTTCGAGGACCTCGACAAATCTTATTTTTTAGAAGGGATAAACAATTGGAGAAACGTTGGACGAAGTGTATGGAGCTCAAAGGAGACTATGTTGATAAATAAAATGATTTTTTGTCAAAAAACCTGTGTTTTATTCGAAAAGTCACGGACTTGGTGGGGGTGGGTTGGGTGCTTCGTAATGGGGGTTTTCGTCTCCCTTCTGCTTGCATACAAACACCCTTAATGCGTAAACCACAAGAAAAATGTCTAATAGGGGTTCTGTGCGGGGTAAACAGGATTTTAAGGAGGTACAGCTGCAAAATGGGCAAAGGCAACTTAAATAGGTCCGGCTAAGCTGTTTTTTTTTCATTTATCGTTTGTTCTTTCAATTTGGAGAACCCAATTCATGACAATACAGTTTTTAGACCTGACGATCGTTTCGCTAAGAAAGTTAGCGTCATCAGAGGGATGAATGAACAGTTTATTCATCGCTCTGAAGAGGCTAAGTTTGTTAGCGGAACGATCGTCAGGTCACAAAACTGTATTATGATTCATTGGGTTCTCCAAATTGTACTTATCAGTGGCGATCACAGGTTCCAATCTTCACTTATATAAACCCACGATTTTGTATGTGTACAAATCCATACCCACCTAAATATTATAGACAAGCTTTTTTTTATAAGTTTCAAAAATTTCAGTTTTTTTTTTCTTAATTGCAGAGGTCTTGGACAAGTGTTAAAAAGAATAAAATTGTAGGCATTAACTATCGAATGAAACTTGCCGGGAAGGTGTTGAGATATAAAATTACCGGGCTTTGTTGCCAAATCAGATCGCGTCGTCCATCTTCAACGTAAGAATCTTTGGTTTGAGGTGAATAATTTAACAAAGAAAAAAATGTTTTGGATCTGAGATTTTTGTGTTGAATCCCGATAAATGTAGGACCTGGATATTTTATCTCAAGCTTCCAATCTGTCGACAAATGGTAAATAAGTCATAGGAACAAGTAAGTCTTTTTTGAACTGACTGAGTCCACCATTTTTTTCTTCTCATTTAGAGTTTTTCTAGACAAGAAAGGAGTCATATAAAGGCCAGTTAGCAACCGTTCATTTGTTTTAGATATTTCTTTTAAAAGTGACATTGCTAGTATTTATTTTTACTCAAGTTATAATTCATCATTGTTTGCACTAAATCCTGTAATTAAATAAACAATTTTATAGCTAACAATAATGATATAAGAAGTGCTGTCCATAAAATTTGAAAGTGCAGTGCAGTGCTCCTGGCTTAAGAACATACGAGATTGGACAGGCTTTGATGAAAAGGGACCAAGACAGAGAAGAATTCGCCAAAATTGTTGCCGATCTTCGATAGGAGAAGGCACTCGAAGGAGAAGTGAGAAATAGAAAGAAAGTCGTAAGAAAACCCAATACGGCGGCACTAAAGGACGAAGCAAAGCATCAAATCACCTCTGACAAACTCAATGGACAACTGAGCAAAGCCCAAAAAATCATAGAGCCTGAATATACAATTAAGAAAAATATAGAGCACACTTGGAGTCAGCTTAAAAATGCTATTTTAGACACGCAAGAATATATAACAACTGTAAACAACAAGAAGCGGCATAAAGAATGGATGACTCACGAGATATTAGAGTTAATGGACCAACGGCAGAAATTCAAAAACACGCAAAAAGAAAAATATAAAGAAGCTCATGCACTTGTCAGGACCAAAATTAGAAATGCCAAAGAAGCATGGATGATGGAGAGAAGTAAGGAAATAGCGGAGATGTTCCAAAAACATGATCTACTTAATATCCACAAAAGAGTTAAGGAAATTACAGGAAACCGTAAATCCCTAACATATACGAAAATAGTAAATCAAGACAACAAGACAGTCTTAGACACACAAGAACTGCAAGAAGTGTGGACAAATTATATTTCTAATCTTTTCGACGCCAAAGGTCCTCCCTTTCGTAAACAACGTCAAGCATAAATGGGACCAAATATAATGGCTGCAGAAATAGAGAAGGCTTTGAAGGGAATAAAAAACGGTAAAGCAGCTGGACCAGACAACATTTGTCCAGAATTCCTGAAACTTATAAATGAAAAAAACTTAAAAATCCTGACCAAAACTATTTAATAGCATCTATAACAATGGATATATACCTCAAGACTGGTTAAAATCTACATTTGTCCCTATTCCTAAAAAACCAGGCGCAAAAAGATGTGATGAGTTTCGACTAATTAGCTTAATGAGTCAGATATTAAAGTTGTTTCTAAAGGTCCTACATAATCGAATACATAGGAAATGCGAGCAGGATCTGAGCGAACTGCTGATGGGGTTTCGAGAGGGATTGGGACCTAGAGAGGCTTTGTTTGCGCTATCGGTCCTGCTGCATGAGTGTCGAGATCAGCGAAAGGAAGTATACCTGTGTTTCATAGATTATGCTAAAGCATTTGATTGTGTCAAACATAGCACGCTGCTGAACATACTAGAAAGTAAAGGTTTAGACTCCCAAGATCTAAAAATCATTAAGTACCTTTATGAACACCAGGTGGCGACAGTGCAGATTGAAAACACCCAAACAAAAACTGTACCAATTAAACGTGGACTCAGACAAGGCTGTGTACTGAGGCCTATGCTTTTTAACATGTACTCCGAAATTGTATTCCAAAACGCACTTGAAGGTGCAGAAGGTAGCATAAAATTGAATGGAACCTTGATAAATAATCTACGATATGCCGACGACACAGTTATAATCGCAGACAGTCCTGAGGGCTTGCAGTGGCTACTTAACAAGATGTCAGCCGAAGGAGATCTATTAGGCTTAAAAATCAACACCGCAAAAACAAAGATATTGTCGGTAAACCGGAATCCAAATCAACCAATACATATAAACGTATTCGGGACACAGATAACCAAGGTCTCTAAGTTTAAATACTTGGGCAGTTGGATCGGCGAATATCTGAATCCTAATTTTGAAATCAGTGCTCGGATTGGAATGGCTAGGGCAAATTTCTTAAAAATGCGAAGCCTACTAAGCGGTAGGTCACTTGATATACAAGATAGATACAATTTTGTGAAGTGCTACATATATTCCACGCTTCTGTATGGGGTTGAGGCGTGGACGCTAAAGGCTGGCGGTCTAAACAGACTCGAGGCATTCGAAATGTGGGTGTATCGACGAATGTTGCGAGTTCCTTGGACTGCTCACACCACAAATTTGGATGTTTTGCATCGTATGGGCAGAAAACGTGAACTCATCGACATCATAAAAAATCTCTGGACGCAGCAAGTGCGTTATGGTAGCGAATTTTCTTTAAAATATTTTTAATAGCAAACGTCTTTCTTTGATGAAAGCAGGCATCAAACTTGGTTGCCTATATATTAGAAACAATGTACCATATTTCATTGAAATAAATTTATTGTTTGAAAATATATAAACATTTTTCAAAAGTCTAGATGCAGCAAATGTGTTATGAAAGCGAATTTCCATAAAAATGTTTTTAATAGCAAATGCGAGCAGGCATCAATCTGATTACGGGTATGGCCTATGTGGTAAAAACAATGTACTATATTTTATCAAAATTACTTATGGTTTGAAAATATACAAAAATTTTCCGAAAATAAACTTAAATGTTGGTTTTCTATCCAACAAAACTTACGTTAATAGCAAATTGATTTATTGAAATTTGAAGGATTTAATGAAAATTCGGTAAATTTGCAGATTAGCTCCCGAACGATTTTCAACAAATTGTTTTCAGAAACATTACTAGGACCCCACCTGGATGCACAAACCACAAGACAAGTTTCTTGTTCACACCCCCCAAGGAAGTTATGGGACTGGGAGTGAATAGGGGTGTGTGGAGGTAGGCAGGGTTTAAGAGGGATATGGCTTCAAGATGTGAAAAAGACAGCTTTCATTCGAATTTTCTGCTCATATTTCCTTTTTACTACCTACCCCGCTCAGCACCCCTACTCACTCCTGGTCCCGTAACTTCATTGGGGGGGTGTGAACAAGACATTTTTCTTGAGGTTGAGGTTGAGGTTGAGGTCCATGGGGGGAAGGGGGTATGGGGGCAGGTTCGGGAACTAAACTGCAAATTTACCGAAAATTCACTACCAAAACGCACTTATTGCGTCCAGATTTTTTTTCTTATAAACGCTTCATATTTCGATAAAAAATGCAAAAATGCATTAACGAATTTGTTCTACAAAAATTATCTTAAAAAATTATGCACCCCTACTCACTCCTGGTCCCGTAACTTCCTTGGGGAGTGTGAACAAGAAATTTTTCTTGGGATTGGTGCATCCAGGGGGGGGGGGGGGGGCTAGGCAGGTTTCTGAAAACAGTGTTTTGAAAAGCGTTCGGGAGCTAAACTGCAAATTTACCGACAATTCGCTACCAAAACGCACTTACTGCGTCTAAAACTGTTTCATACAAGCGCATCATATTTCGATAAAAAATTCAAAAATGCATTAACGAATTTGTTCTACGAAAATTAGCTAAAAAAAATTATACACCCCTACTCACTCCTGGTCCCGTAACTTCCTTGGGGAGTGTAAACAAGAAATGTTTTGAGGGAATATGGGTCGTGTGCGGGGTACGCAGGGTTTAAGGGGGATATAGCTTCAAGATGTGAAAAAGACAACTTTCAAGCCCGTTTTATTCGCATTTTCTGCTCATATTTCCTTTTTACTATCCACCCCGCCCAGCACTCCTCTTCACTCCAGGTCCCGTAACTTACTTGGGGGGGTGTGAACAAGAAATTGTTCTTGGGTTTTGTGGATCCAGGGGGGGGGTCTAGGCAGGTTTCTGAAAACAGTTTTTTGAAAAGCGTTCGGGAGCTAATCTGCAAAGTTACCGAAAATTCACTACCAAAACGCACTTACTGCGTCCAGATTTTTTTTTCTTATAAACGCATCATATTTCGATAAAAAATGCAAAAATGCATTAACAAATTTGTTCTACGATAATTAGCTAAAAAAAAATATTGACCGATAAACTTCACTAAACCTACAAATAAATATCCAAAAAGCCACCAAACTTAACTAAACTGACAGCCAAAGCATCAGACAAAGGGTGTATTTGAAATGGATATTCTGTAAATATTTTAGTAAAATGAACGGCAATGACGGTTGAATCTGAAACTTAAGGGTTTGCAGAACACTCTTCTTGCGACATTTTCTTTTCACAAACGGTATTTGTTTCACATTCTTTGCCTAAACATTGCCAATTTTGACGTTTAAAATTGCGAGGTTGACGTTTTGAGGAAAACTCCAAAATTTGTTGCTTTAATTGCCCATAATTTCTGTGTCTTTAAAGCTAGGGACCTAAATTTTGGTACAGAGTTGACTCTTTATAATACAAACACGCGTACCAAATTTGGTTGCCCTTGCTTTGTTATTTCCGGAGATATGAATTTTTTTATAAAGAAAATACAAACTTTTCTGGGAAAACCTGGTCCGATTTTCCTGGCTAACGAACTTATCCAAGCCACTTGCAAAAGGAAGGTACTCTGCAAATTTTATCAAGATCGGTCCAATATTTTTTGAGTTATCGGTCGGATATATATATATATATATATATATATATATATATATATATATATATATATATATATATATATATATATATACAGATCTCCCCATAAGCGAACTTTTTTTTAAATTCGCTAAAAGCGAAAAACTGCATATCTCGGTCATGTAATGAGACACGATAGATATGAATTTCTACAACTCATGATAGAGGGTAAGATCGAAGGTAGACGTGGACCGGGACGCAGGCAATGCTGCTGGCTTAAGAACATACGAGATTGGACAGGCTTGGGTTCAAACACTTTGCTGAAAAGGGCCCAAGACAGAGAAGAATTCGCCAAAATTGTTGCCGATCTTCAATAGGAGAAGTGAGAAATAGAACGAAATGTGGCAACGCTGCGTCGCATTGTTCGTTACCTGCTAATTATCTATTAAAACTCTCTTGTATGATGTGTAATAGTTGTGTCGATAAAGGATATCTATCAAGTGACAAGCCTAATGTGAAATAGGTACATAATCTAAAAGGAAATCTACATTTGTACATTCATCACTCAAACTCAACCTGCATTGAGTTATTTATTTATCAAAAGCGAAACTGTCCGGTTATCTTAAAAGTTATTTATCAAAGTGAACCTACCTGTCAGTTTTAATCCAGCAGAAACTGTATATGTAAATCGTTTGATTCTACAGACAGCATTGTATCAGATCCATCATTCACTTGTGCCACTGATGCTGCTGCTTCCGTTTCTTTATTTGGTAAATTGAACTGAGATTTGTTTCTTGAAGGAGGTCAACAAACCGTCATTAGAGAAGATGCTATTGGATACACCTCAAAAGTTTCAGTCTAGCAAAGTTTTTTTTTGTTTTTGACAGATTGAGGTTGAGTTTATTTGATGAATATACCAGGTGTTTATCTATATAGGTTGTTTATTTATTGAAATCAACGCCCAACAGAATATCCCAATGATAGGGCTGACATTTGGCAACATGCTTTACAGCAGAGATAACAACGAAAAAACTCTGTAAGTGCGTTATGGAAGTGAATTTTCATTAAAATGTTTTTAATTACAAATATATCGCTCTAAAGCGAGCAGGCATCAATTTGGTTACCGGTATAACCTATATAGTAGGAACAATGTACCATATTTTATCAAAATAATTATTTGAAAATGTACAAAAATTTTCCGAAAATAAACTTTAAATGTTTCCGAGAAAACTGGTCTCCTAGCCGATAAACCTTAGGTTAATAGCAAATTGAGTTATTGAAATTTGAAACATTTAATGAAAATTCGCAACCAAAACGCCCTTGCTGCGTTCATACAAAAATTTACCGAAAATAAAGTTAGATGTTGGTTTCCTAACCAACAAAACTTACGTTAATAACAATTGAGTTATTGAAATTTGAAGGATTTAATGAAAATTTGCTACCAAAACGCACTTACTGCGTCCAGATTTTTTTTATAAACATGCATCATATTTCGATAAAAAAAAATGCTAAAATGCAGTAATGAATTTGTTCTACGAAAATTCGCTAAAAAGTATAGACCGTTAAACCATCAACTTCACTAAACCTACAGCGAAAGCATCAACTTAACTAAACCGACAGCCAAAGCATCAGAGAAAGGGTCTATTTGAAATGAATTTTCTGTAAATATTTGAGTAAAATGAAGTGCAATGACGGTTGGATCTGAAACTTAAGAGTTCGCAGAACACTCTTCTTGCAACATTTTCTTGCCAATTTTGACATTTTAAATTGCGAGTTTGGCGTTTTGAGGATAACTCCAAAATTTGTTGCTTTAGCTGCCTGTAACTTTTTTGTCCTTAAACTTGGAGACCTAAATTTTGGTACATGGCTCACTCTTTATAATACAAATAAGCGTACCAAATTAAGTTGCCCTCACTTTGTAATTTCCGGAAATATGAATTCTTTTAGAATGAAAACACAAAATTTTCCGGGAAAACCTGGTCCGATTTTCCTGGCTAACGAACTTATCCAAGCCACTTTCAAAAGGAAGGTACTCACCAAATTTTATCGAGATCTGTCTATTATTTTTTGAGTTATCGGTACGATATATATATATATATATATATATATATATATATATATATATATATATATATATATATATATATATATATATATATATATATATATATATCCACACGATAACTCAAACAGTTATTAACGGATTGTGATGAAACTCGGCAAGAATCTTTCTCTTGTTAATGGCTTGGATGAGTTCGTTAGCCAGCTCTGTGGGTCTAGTTTTTCTCCAAAAAAAAAAAATAATTTTTCCGAAAAAAAATTTGTTCCAAAAAATAACAAAGTTATTTTGATGAAATTTGGGCTGTACGTTGTCCTCGTAAATAGCTTATTACCTACCAAAACTTAACTTTCTAGGTTTATATAAAATTAAGTTATGGAAATTTGAAGTATTTAGTGAAAATTCGCTACCATAACGCACTTGCTGCGTCCCCAATCTCCCCATTAGTGATTTTTTTTAAAGAAAATTCACTAAAAAAGAAAATTTTAATCACCAACGACTTATGGGCCACCCTGTAATTGTAGAAATATTTTTTAAGATGTAACTCAAGACACCCTATAATTAATGTATACAATTTTTTTTTCGTATCTTGCATAATGACGGATATATTGAACTTTAAAGATTTTTTACGAAAATTCGACAAAAATGATATAGCATTAACCGATAAACTCTATAGCTAATACTGCCAAAGTATCAGAGAAAGGGTCTATTTGAAATGAATTTTCTGGGAATATTTTAGTAAAATGAAGGACAATGACCATTGAAACTAAGACTTCAGGCTTTGTAGAATATTATTCTTGAGACATTTTCCTTCCATAGCTCATATTAGTTTCAGGTTCATTGCCTAAATATTACCAATTTTGACGTTTAAAATCGCGACTTTTGACGTTTTGAGGAAAACCTAAATTTATTTTTCTTTAAATGCCTGTAACTTTTTTATCCTTTAACCTAGAGAGCTAAATTTTGGTAGGTAGCTTACCTATAATGATATAAACCCGCGTATGAAATCTGGTTGCCCTTACTTTGTTATTTCCGGAGAAATATTTTTTTTTCGATTTTTTTCGAAAGAAAGCACAAAATTTTCCGGGAAAACCTCGGCGGATTTTCCTGGGTAACGATTGTCCAAGCCACTTGCGAAAGGAAGGTACTCACCAAGTTTTATCAAAATCGGTCTATTGTTTTTTTTTTAGTTATAGGTGTGACACATATATATATATATATATATATATATATATATATATATATATATATATATATATATATATATATATATATAAAGTCTGAAACCGACCCCGGATTTGGGTTCCTGGGGTCCTAAGTAGCGCTCATTTGAAGAAATTTTTTCAAAATTCAAAAGTCGGGATCTCCCCATTAGTGAATTTTTTTTTAAGAAAATTCACTAAAATGGGTACTTCCCTAGAGTTTGGTACTTCCGTTGCAGAATGCATGGAGTCTTTTTGTTAAGAGGCTTAGATATTGTCAAGATGTGAATGGAGAAGAACTGCAGCAGTTATTGTGATTTTATTCAATCAAATAACTGAATTTTCAAAATTGGTTCTACCTACATGAAGTATTGCTTTAATCTTTTAATTTTCTCCGTTATTTTAGAATAAACAACCGTATGATATACCGTACTGCATTTCTAAATGAATTACCTGCAAAATGACAATTAAACCTAGGTTGCAATTAAAACAAATTTAACATGGCGGCCTCTGACAAACAGTCGTCGCACAAGACAAATGAAACTCATATCAAAATATGGGTATTTATGTATAATTCAACACCACCAAATGTCAAATCTAAATGTCAAAAGTTTTTGCATAATCCCATTTGGTGCAATATTATTTATGCAAGATTTTTTAACTGAATTGCAATCCCACAGCGGAAGATTTTTATATCGGGAATAATTGTTTTTGTCTTTAAAATAAGATGAAATAAAATATTTAGACTCGACAACGCTGGTCTTTGGAATGACAACTATATGTAATCTTTGATCGCGATGTTGAGAACAAAATTAGATCCGTATAACAACTGTCATTACCTGTGTTATATGCTAATGTGATGAAGAGTTAGAGGAATTCAGTTGCTAAAAAAGATTACATTTATCTTGATTTCAATCGGAATATATAATTTTATTGGTTTTCTATCGATTAGGTGAATATAAAATCTTCACCTTTAATTAAAAATAATTTATTATATTATATAGTATTTTTAATTAAAGATTTTCCACATTTCTTACCTTTTTTATAATAAAAAATAGTTATACATAGATTATACGGTCAAGTAAATCAGCTTTCAAGAGGAGTTAGAACAAACAACCCCACTGAATCTATCCCTGGAGTACTTCCCGTTCTTCCGGAATCACCCTGTATATATATATATATATATATATATATATATATATATATATATATATATATATATATATATATATATTGTGAAGATAATAGCATCGAAACTAGACTTTTACTAACCAAAAAGCAGTTATTATTATTTGTCATTCGGATATATTCCTGAAACCAAAAAGCAAGCCGCTAACTTTATATTAAATCACCATTTTGATCCACTCAATCTCTGAATAAGTCACTATGTGAAAACTGGAACCTGTGATGAGCACTAATAAGTACACTTGGAGAACCCAAATCACCACAACACATATTTCAGAGACCTTACGATCGTTTCGTTGACCATGTCAACTTCTTTAGAGGAAGAACAATTCTAAAATTAAACTCAAAAGCTAGTGTATTTATATCGCGTCTAGGTAAACGAACTAGTCCGAAGTAAAATTGTCGTCGACGACCCATCCTTTGTCTATTGTGTATTAAACCTACGAGGTCGAAGACCTGTTTTAATCTTCTGGTTGACAAATTTATGAGATTTTATCTAATGTAAGTATAATGGGCTTAAAAATAAAGGTACCGAGTTATTTAAGGAAGCTACACGTTCCTTTTGATCTAGAAATTTACTGACTGAATATTGGAGCAAGCCGACAGGCACATCTGGCGAAACATACACCATAACATCCGCTCATCTTTTTTATAAAAACAAACCGAGTGTTTAGCTCACAATGCTAACTTTAACAGGGGATAAATAATTCAACTTATATTCTACATAAAAACAGTATTTATATTGTTTTTATTCTACGTAAAAACAAGTATTTATATTGACGTCTTAGATACAAAGCCGGCACCTTTAATTTTAAGCCCTTTATTTTCACTTTGCATTTTACCACTTAAACACTCCTAATTTGTCTGGCAGAATAATAAATTATTGTCAATAACTCGGCCGGTCTATACAGATACTAATCTCTACGTTTGTCTCGACTTAAAGACCCCCTTTCGTTATTTTTTACCTTCCTTTTGCAAGTGGCTTGAAAAAGTTCGTTATCCAGGAAAAGCGGCCCAGGTTTTCCCAAAATTTTGTGTTTTCTTTCGAATAAAATTTATATATCCGGAAATAACAAAGTAAGGGCAACCAAATTTGGTACGCAGGATTATATTATTATAGGTAAATCACCTACCAAAACTTAGCTCTGTAAGTTAAAAGACAAAAAAGTTAGAGTCATTTAAAGAAAAATAAATTGAGGTTACCCTCAAAACGTCAAAGTCGCGATTTAAAACATCAAAATTGGCAACATTTAGGCAAATAACTTGAATCTAATACGGGCTATGGAAAGAAAATGTCTCAAAAAGAATGTTTTACAAACCCTGAAGTCTTAGCTTCAACCGTCATTGTCCTTCATTTTACTAAAATATTTCCAGAGAATTCATTTCAAATAGACTATTTCTCTGATGCTTGGCAGTAGTCTTGGCTATGGAGTTTATCGTTTTAATGGTATATAGTTTTTGTCGAATTTTTGTAAAAAATCAATAAAGCTCAATATATCCGTTATTATACAAGATACAAAAAAAATTGTAGACATAAATTATAGGGTGTCTTGAGCTACATCGTAAAAAAATATTTCTACAATCACAGGATGGCCCATAAGTCGTTGGTGATACAAATTTTCTTCTTTTTTTTAATCGATGCATTTTCCATCAAAATATAATGCATATTTGTAAGAAAAGAAATTAGGGACGCAGCAAGTGCGTTATGGTAGCGAATTTTCATTAAATGCTTCAAATTTGAATAGCTCAATTTGCTATTAATCTATAAAGGTCGGGAAGACTTTAAGTTTATTTTCGGAAATTTTTGTACATTTTCAAACAATAAAGTTATTTTGATGAAACATGGCACATTGTTTTTTTTTTTAATTTCAACAACACACCACGAGGGCGCACAGCCTAAATACTCTCGTACCGTGGGTGTTGACCAGCAGGAAAGAGGCAGCTTGTTAATTCTGGACTTGAAGGTTTGGAGGTTCGGAGGAGAAGGAAAAACATGTGCCGGCAAGGAATTCCACAACTTGGAAGTCCTCGGGACAAAAGAGCGGGCATAACAAGATGTTCTATGTTTGGTGACCTGGACAGTAAAAGGGTGCATTCACTCTGGTCCCCTGGTAGATTTGTTGGGGGCAGCAGGTGGGGGAACTATGGAGGCAAGCTCGTCTGAGCAGTGCCCGTGCAGATATCTATAAAAGAGAGAGAGGTCACCGACGGACGTCGGTGGGCAAGGGATGGCAGCCTTTGGGTGAGGGTAGGGTCACTGATGAGACGTATATCTCTCTTATGAATGGAGTCCAGGATAGCGAGTGTAGAAGCGGCAGCTGCACCCCAGATGTGGGAGCAGTATTCGAGGTTTGGCCTTATTTGTGAAGTATATAAGGTATAGAGATTAGCTGCTGAAAAGTATTTGCGAGCCCGGAAGAGGAAACCTAATTTCTTAGCAGCCGCTTCTGCAATTGATGTGACATGTTGGTGCCAATTAAGATTTCGATCCACAGAAATGCCAACAAGAGAAAAGGACTCATTACTTTGAATAACTTGGTTGTTCATTGTGATGGGTCTAGGGCTGGTGTATGTCTTGTGAGAAAGAAAGCAAGACTTAGTTTTGGTGGGGTCGAATTGTACAAGATTTCTACTTCCCCAGTTTAATATTTTTTGGAGATCCACGGAGACCGAACCCTTCATGAGACTGCGATCCTCATTTAATTGGGCTAAAGAGACAGGCTTAGAATATTGTATATTTTAGTGGAGGGTGCTGTCGTCCGCGTAACTGTGAACTGGGTTGGATGTGCTAGAGATGAGGTCATTGATGTGGAGAAGAAACAAAGTAGGCGCTAAAGCTGAACATTGAGGAACTCCTGCATTAATTGTATACAGTTTAGAGGAATGGCCATCCACAACAACAGAAATGCTTCGGGTGGAAAGGAAATTTGCTGTCCAGGTACAGAATTTTGGTGGTAGGCCATAGGCCGGAATTTTATTAAGCAGTGCTGCGTGCCAGACCTGGTCGAATGCTTTGGATATGTCTAGAGCGACAATCTGGGATTCATCGTGTAGTTCCATAGACTTGTTCCAAGAATGGGTTACAAAGGAAAGGAGGTCGGTAGTTGATCTGCGCTGTCGGAATCCATACTGCCTGTCGTGGATTAGACTGTGTTTTTCGAGAAATTTTAATAATTCGGTGTTTATATACTTTTCCATCACTTTAGAGACGACTGAAAGGAGAGAAATAGGCCTGTAGTTGCTAGGAAGCGCTTTGGATCCTTTCTTGGGGATGGGTTGTATTCGAGCAGTTTTCCAGTTACTAGGGAATATGCCTCTATTGTAAGATGTCTGAAACAGGTGAGTCAGGACAGGAGCAAGTTCTGGTGCGCATTTTTTGAGAATAATTGCTGGGATCTCGTCAAGGCCAGAGGCTTTCCTGGTATTAAGAGAAGAGAGCATCTTTCGTACCTTACTACTATATAGTTTATACTGGTAACCAAATTTTATGCCTGCTTTCTTTAAAAAATCACATAGTTGCTATTAAAAAACATTTTTATGCAAATTCACTACCATAACGCACTTGCTACGTCCAGACTTTTTAAATTTCGAACTTTTCCAGGTGGGAAGTTTTAATTGGCACACTTGTTTATTGGGAGCCTGGTTCACGCATCTTTAAATATTTTTTTTTCAAAATTCAAAAGTCGAGATCTTGCTGCTCATTAGTGAATTCTTTCTACGAAAATTCACTTTAAAAAAAATTTTCTACATAAAAATATAAAATTTTGATAAAAATTTGAAAGACAAATGAGATTTCGAATTTTTTTTTAACTGACATCTGATATACATAAATTGCTAAGATTCAAATATTCACATAAACAACTTTTTGTTGTATTGTGTAATTTACAACTTTTGAACATTATTTTATATGGTAAACAATACTCGTTACATATTTCTTTGGTATGTCCATTATATCTTAATTATACAGTGTAAAAAACCTGGGTTTATGTTAATTAAATCAATATGTATGTAATACATTAGCATTTATAAATATAAAAAAACAAAATAAACAAAATCAGTTTATGTATGATTAATATTTCATAAGGACTTTTTAGCATAGCACCTGCTTTACGTTAACTATCGTAACAACATATTAGTATTCAAATAAGCACGTCTCCCATGTTTGAATTATTAATGCGAACTCGAGAAAATTTTACAAAATCAATAATTCCAACCCGTTCTAACATATCTTGCCATATTTTTTTTCCGCCTGTCTCCTCATTTATATGCAAAACATTTACCTGTACACTGTCATTCTTTAAACCAGAAGTTCCCAACCAGGGAGGCCCGCCACCCTAGATGGGCGTAGAGAAATGTCAAGGGGGGGCAGCATACGTTTGCATTCTCGAAAGAAAAATTAATATAAGAGTGAAATTTCCAAAGTGGGGGGCTACTGTATCAATACTTGAATATTTTTAAATTATTAATATTGCCCAGAACCATGGAATAACGTGTTATTCAATAGGTATTAACTCCAGTCGCCTAGTAACAAACGTTGAGAGCAATTTATATTGAATTTTTATTAGAAATAATTTTTCATCCTCTGAAGACGGTAACTTTGTTAGCGAAACGATCGTTAGGTCTTTAAAAATATGTGAGGTGATGATGTGGGTTCTCCAAATGTACTTATATTTGAAGACCTCCAAAAAATATTAGACTGGGGAAGTAGAAATCTTGTACAATTCAACCCCACCAAAACTAAGTCTTGCTTTCTTTCTCACAAGAGATACAGCAGCCCTAGACCCATCACAATGAACAACCAAGTTATTCAAAGTAATGAGTCCTTTTCTCTTGTTGGCATTACTGTGGATCGAAATCTTAATTGGCACCAACATGTTACATCAATTGCAGAAGCGGCTGCTAAGAAATTGGGTTTCCTCTTCCGGGCTCGCAAATTCTTTTCACCAACTAATCTCTATACCTTATACACTTCACAAATAAGGCCAAACCTCGAATACTGCTCCCACATCTGGGGTGCAGCTGCCGCTTCTACACTCGCTATCCTGGACTCCATTCAAAAGAGAGCTATACGTCTCATTGGTGACCCTACCCTCACCCAAAGGCTTCCATCCCTTGCCCACCGACGTGCCGTTGGTGACCTCTCTCTATTTTATAGATATCTGCACGGGCACTGCTCAGAGGAGCTTTCCTCCATAATTCCCCCACCTGCTGCCCCCAGCAGATCTACCAGGGGAACAGAGCGAATGCATCCTTTTAACGTCCAGGTCACCAGACATAGAACATCTTGTTATGCCCGCTCTTTTGTCCCGAGGACTTCCAAGTTGTGGAATTCCTTGCCGGCACATGTTTTTCCTTCTCCTCCGAACCTCCAAACCTTCAAGTCCAGAATTAACAAGCTGCCTCTTTCCTCCTTGTCAACACCCACGGTACGATAGTATTTAGGCTGTAAGCCCTCGTGGTGTGTTGTTGACATTAAAAAAAAAAAAAGATGCTTTAAATGACTTGAATCATCTAATGTTAGACATTGTTTAATGTTACCAAATATGTTATGTCGAATGCAACCCCAATTACCATTGTATTTATCATCACTGTACAGGCTAAATTTGCAGCCTATATATATATATATATATATATATATATATATATATATATATATATATATATATATATATATATATATATATATATATATATATAGGATGGCGCATCGAAAACGAAACAGACCGATTTGCGTCCAGAGAAATTATTTTTTTAAGAAACGCTGAAACACGTCAATTTTAATATTGAAGGTGACCTGTATTGACATAAAACTCAACTTTGTCACATCAACCCCTTTTAGGGTGGTGATAACAACCCTTATATTTTAAATAGGAAACATGGGTCGAGTGTTACATCATTTGAAAGCTCTTTCTTTTCTGAATTCAGCACACAATTTTTTTTTTAAGTTTTATCAACTCGTTTAAAAATTATTCACAGTTGAAGATGGAAAAACGCATTTCACTCATTCCGATAAGAAATGTGCTGACAGTCAATGTTTTGTTGGTTAGTAAACAAAAAATTGACTATCAGAACATTTCTTACCAGAATAAGAGAAATGCGGTTTATTATTTCAGTTTATCGGTCGGTTTGATACTTGATAGTACTACCGAAAATTAATTTCACAATGGTGTATTCTGTAGAAGAAAGAGTTGAAATAATTACTCTTTTTTTCAAAAACGATGACTGTGCCAACCTTACCGCAAATTTGTTTAATGAACGACATCCGAACAGACATGTTAACAGAAATTACATTTTGGAGTTAGTTGCAAAGTTTCGACAAAGTGGTTCAGTAGCCAACAAAGAACGAGATCCTGGAGTGAATTTCCGGTTAGAAATGAGACTACTGAGATTGAAGTTTTAGGACAAACTGTTGCAGGCCCAACTTTTAGCACGAGAAAATTGGCCACTCTTTCAAACACCAAAAGAAGAACTATTCAGCGAATATTGAAGCATCATAAATTTCACCCGTATAAAATTCATCTTGTACAACAACTGAATGAAGATGATTTTGATCGGCGGCTGGAGTTTTGTGAAGTTATGACTGCACGAATAGCTGATAACGGGAACTTTCTGTTCAATATCTGTTTTTCAGACGAGTGTACGTTTTATTAAACTCTACAGTCAAACCTCTACAGTCAATTTTTTTATTATTATTTTTTATTTCAACAACATACCACGAGGACTTACAGCCTAAATACTATCGTACCGTGGGTGTCGACAAGGAGGAAAGAGGCAACTTGTTAATTCTGGACTTGAAGGTTTAGAGGTTCGGGGGAGAAGGAAAAACATATGCCGGCAAGGAATTCCACAACTTGGAAGTCCTCAGGACAAAAGAGGGGGCATAACAAGATGTTCTATGTCTGGTGACCTGGGCAGTAAAAGGGCGCATTTGCTCTGTTCCCCTGGTAGATGTGTTGGGGACAGCAGGTGGAGGAACTATGGAAGAAAGCTCCTCTGAGCAGTGCCCGTGCAGATATCTATAAAAGAGTGCACGTCGGTGGGCAACGGATGGCAGCCTTTAGGTGAGGGTAGGTCACCGATGAGAGTTATAGCTCTCTTCTTAATGGAGTCCAGGATAGCGAGTGTAGAAGCGGCAGCGGCAGCGGCACCCCAGATGTGGGAGCAGTATTCGAGGTTTGGTCTTATTTGTGAAGTATATATATATATATATATATATATATATATATATATATATATATATATATATATATATATATATATATATATATGGTGAAAAGTATTTGCGAGCCCGGAAGAGGAAACATAATTTCTTAGCAGCCGCTTCTGCAATTGATGTGACATGTTGGTGCCAATTGAGATTTCGATCCACAGAAATGCTAACAAGTGAAAAGGACTCATTACTTTGAATAACTTGGTTGTTTATTGTGATGGGTCTAGGGCTGGTGTATCTCTTATGAGAAAGAAATCAAGACTGTGATTTGGTGGGGTTGAATTGTGCAAGACAGAACCCTCCATGAGTCTGCGATCCTAATTTAATTGGACTAAAGAGATAGGCTTAGAATATTGTATATTTGAGTGGAGGGTGCTGTCGTCCACGTAACTGGAGACTTGTTCCAAGAATGTTGATCTGCGCTGACGGATATAATTGTCGTTATTGGGCAGATAATAATCCAAGAAATTTTCACTAAGTCCACATTCAAACTCTACAGAAATTGAATGACTGGACTAGCATTTTTGGAGACCGTTTAATCGGACCAATTTTTCTTGATGGAAATTTGAGTGGCGAACCGTATTTGTAGTTACTAGAAGATATCGTTTACCCTCTACTAATTGACGTTGTTGAAAATGATTATCGCTATCAAGAAAATCGATTAGTGTTTCAACAAGATGGAGCTCCTCCGCATTTTTCACAACGTGTTAGGGAGTTTTTGAACAGAGAGTTTCCAATGGATTGGGCGTAGATGTGCTATTGAGTGGCCCCCTATATCACCGGATTTAACTCCTTTAGACTTCTTTCTATGGGGTCATTTAAAGAGTAGAATTTACGCAACAGAACCAGAGTCTCTGGAAGAATTACGACGACGCATTGTTGAAGAATGCCGTCTAATAACTCCACAAATGCTCCAGAATGTCAAAGCTCGTTTTGAACAAAATTTGTACTTTTGTATGGAAGCTGGTGGTCAACAATTTGAACACTTACTTAACTGAATAAACATTTTTGAGCGTTTGGTTTTGTTTTTTAGTATTTTTTTACGAAAAATTGACTAATTAGTGCATTTCTTATCACAATGAATGAACTACATTCTTGCAACTCCAACTGTGAATAATTTTTAAACGACTTGATTAAACTTCCAAAAAAATTAGTGTGCTGAATTTAGAAATATTCTCTGGACGCAAATCGGCCTGTTTCGTTTTAAATGCGCCACCCTATATAGGCTATACAGGTGACCAGATTGATGCTTGCTTGCATTAGAGAGACATATTTGCTATTAAAAACATTTTTAAGAAAATTCACTCTCTAACGCCCTTGCTACGTCCAGACTTTTCAAAATGTGTTGTGGTGATTTGGGTCCTCCAAGTGCGCTAGCTCTGTTTAATAGTTAATCTGTAAAAGTAATTAATTAGTAGTGTGGAATTTTGTAATAATTACACTTCTAATGCTGCGCCCAGATCGTAACTTCATTAATATATATCCGACTAACCGTTATACGTACTCTGTAATCCCGAGATCCGGATCTAAAAAGAGGGATATCGATGTTTAAATTAACGTGTAGCTTCAGTCCGCGTATTTTAATTATCAGGTCTTCAGATCCAGTACAACCTGTCCGACAGATAAAGCAGGTCCTATATTTGCTCATAAATTTTAATTAAATTTGTCAAGCATCCTCATATTCTATTATACAGGGTGTGTGAAAGTTACTACACTAAGTGGAATTTCATATACAAGACATATCGATATCTAGATGACCTGGAAATTTTCCAATAAGCAAAATTGAATTTATTTGCGGGGTTTTATAAATTAGCTCTCAGAGGTTGACAACTACAAGTTGAATAGGGACCAAAAACATAATTACGGAACGCAGCAAGTGCGTTATGATAGCATATTAATAAAGTTAATACTTTAAACTTACACAGACCTTGAAGATCGATTTTAGAGGTCCTAGTACACGCAGATTTGAAGAATTCTTTCGAAAGTTTTACCATCGATATCTCTCTATTATCAAAAAAATCTTGCGTTCTAACTAAAAATGCCCAAAACTCAATTTTCTATGAAGATAAAGAACTAAATATTGCTATATATGTAAATAGTGTAAGCCTCTTTAAAAAAAGCTTGTATTACAAATTTCATTAACCTTATACAGAAGACACCCAGAAAGAAACTTGGTTCATATTTAGAAAAGTAAAGTATCTTACAAATTATAAACGTAGCAGTTATTTTTCTTTATTAATCGCCAGTATGAATATAGTTTTAGTCAACTTAATCAAACCGGTTTTTTTCAATATCAACAATAACAAAATTACAATTTCAGACTCAAAGGTAACAAACTTATTCAGGCGTTTTAAACAAAAATGAGATCTTGTTCAAAACGTATGAAATCTGTGCATTATTGTTTCTCCAAATGTTAAAATAAAACATAAAAAAACGTACATTCATCAAGCTGCATTCGATGGCGTAACCTTCTGCTTAGGAGGCAACGACGCTGTCTCCGGCGCCATCTAAGTATACTATCGTTTTATTTGCGTGATACCTTGGATCGGCTTCATGACCGGGATATTATATTCAAAGTATACGTAATTACAGAATTAGTAGAATTACCATTGAAACACATCCCACGACAGTTTTGGTCTTATATAATGTCTTATGTTTAAGTTTCAAAATAAAAGAAACTATTTTAGAATCATTACATAGACTTGGCTTGATTTTATTTACATTTCTAGTATATTATATTATATGACAGCATAATATATCTATGCAACGCTAAACCTGTATTTGAGGCCGTTCATAAAGCTACAAGTATAGTGTCTTTTAATAATTGATTGAATGCCCAGTTAAATAACAACTACTTGGCAAATTTTTAATTTTATGTCGTCTGTCATTTTCCATAATTGCGGCTGAGGTTTCAAGATTGTTGGTCAGGTATTATTTTTTATGCCTGGTATATATTTAGTTTGGTTACCGTTGATGTATGGTTTATACCTGTTGTTTTAATCAATCTACGCGTGGCAGTTAACTACTCTGTCTATCAGGCATTGAACTTTAACCACTAAGTCGTCTCAATGCATGTCTTTGGGATTTTATTTTTAATTTGGAAAGAGTTCTAAATATTGTGTACCAAATTACTTTGAATTCATAACATAGGTTTATTTGCACTATTTCTAGCCACATATAAAGTCTCATTCCAGTTACTATGATACTTACAAAAATATAGCGTTTTCAAAAAAATTCTCCGATTTTCCACCGGAAAAACTTTAGTATAAAGGCTGATTATAGAACTCGATCTCGTTTTTCGCCCAAACAAGATTTTTGTCAAGTTTGATTGAAATCGGTTTAGTACTTTTTGAGTTATTGCTCGGATACATACATACATAGATACACAAATATATATATATATATATATATATATATATATATATATATATATATATATATATATATATATATATATACTTACTTATACTTATACTTTATTGGCTGAAATTACACAATACGTCTATACAGTAAGTCCATTTTGACTTGTGTTGTATATAGTGACATAATTTAAACAGTTTATTATAAAAATACTTGACACTGCATTATCCAAATTTGACATACTTCCAATTTTGACAAACCATTTTAAATAAACTTTTTACACCATGTTTTCTTCCATCTTACATTTCCAATCACTGCCTTCATTTACTACTAATCTGTACACATCCATCATTACTTTCCCGTCATAATTCTTCATTTACTTTCCATGTTTATACCAAATTTATAAAATTTTGTACAAAACTGAACCGCTTCATTCTGTCAGTTGTATATATATATATATATATATATATATATATATATATATATATATATATATATATATATATATATATATATATATATATATATATATATATATATATATTTAAAAATTTAACGGACCTTGGTTTTGGGTTCTAGGGACACAAACTGAAGAAATTTTTCTGGAAGCTTTTCATCGTGACCTCTCTAGTAGCGAATTTTTCTTAATGAAAATTCGCTAAAATATATCACTGTTATTTTGCAATAGTCTGGTGACCCCCCTACAATTCGACATTTCAAAACCAAAAATTGGTAGTATAGTAGTTTCCAAATTGAGGTGTCCTTAATTTTACGATCAATTTAACTATCGAGTGTCAAATCTAAATAGCAAGCTGCCTACATATAGGGTGTAAAAGCCAAATGGAATAAATTCATTATTCCGGTTACTGTACATTCTTATAAAAAATCCCGAAACACGTCAAATTTAAATTATAAATTGACATTTTTCAACGTAAAAATGCGATCCCTACCTTCAACCCCCTTCGAAATACAGGTACAACCTCCATTTTTTAAGGGGGAAGTATAGGCTTGTGGTATGTCGTTTGAAAGGTCTGTTCATTCTCTATTCAAAAATGTTATCGTTTTCAAGTTTATTGCAACAATTAAGATAGAATAAAATAAAATCATCTGGTTACCGAAATTCGCTATAAAATACTCAAAACTTATTACAATATTGTAATTAGTATACTCAAAACTTATTTCCCGTTTAGGTCTTGAAGATAAAAAAGTATGCAAAAACCATAGTAATGTGCTTTTTACATTGTATCCATTCAAAATACATTAAAGAGTTTCCGAGGCAATGTTAGTTTGTTTAAAACGCCTAAGCAAATTGTTTTGTAATTATAAGTTGTCATTTAAATTGTTAGTATTATAATTTTAGTTTGAATTTCGTTAACCTCAATTCTGAAAAATGGTTAGATTAACGGAAATACATTAAATAACAGTTACACAAATGATTGGTTACGGAGATAAAATCCGAACACAACATGAAGTAACTCGCGTATTTGATCAGGAATTTCCTGATTTATTGCCTATATCCCAAGGAACAATTAGTAAAATAGAGAAGTTTCGCCAGTTAGGTCATGTAAGGCAGATAAAAAAAAAGCAGCCAATGCACTGAGTGATGAAATCAAATTAGATGTGATGCTTGAATTTGTGGAAAACCCACATACATCGGCTAGACAATCATCCACTACATTTAATGTTAACCATGCATCGATAGTTTACATATTAAAAGAAAATAAAATGCATCCCTATATGATGATACATACTCAGGAGCTCATGCAAGACGATTATGATAGGAGAACTTATTTTTGTGAGCGAATGATGGACATGTTGGATAACAATATTATCCAATTAGAAGACGTTATGTTTTCTGATGAGTGCACTTTTTCACTTAACGGTCATGCTAATCGGCAAAATTGTCGCTACTGGGCAACGACAAATCCTCACTGGATGAGAGAAGAGCACACGCAATACCCTCTGAGGGTTAAAGTTTGGGCAGGCATTGTTGGAAACCATATCATTGGTCCCTTTTTCATTGAGGGTAATTTGAATGGCGATAATTATTTGGCACTACTTCAAAATGATGTCATTCCAACTTTGGCAAATTTAGATCCTGATCCAGGAAACCCTCAAGTTCCAGTGAATACTATATGGTTTCAGCAGGACCACATTACCAACTCAATGTCCGGCAGTACCTAGATGCAATATTTCCCAATCGGTGGATAGGGAGGCGAGGATCGATAGATGGTCAGCGTGATCACCTGATCTTACCTTACTAGATTTCTTTTTATGGGGATATGTGAAAAGCATTGTGTACAAAACTAAACCTTTTGATTTAAATGACTTAAAAGAACGAATAACGCTTGCGATTAGGTCGATCACGCCTGATATGTTAAATAATGTTAGAAGACAGTTTTATTTAAGATTAGGATGTTGCCAAGAAGTTCGCGGTGAACATTTTGAACATCTACTTCATTCACATTCATAGTTCTTTTTAGTGTTTTACATTTTATTACATTTTGCATTACATTTTAGTTTTTTGTTGTATTGCAGCGAATTTCGGTAACCACATGATTTTATTTTATTCTGCCTTAATTGTTGCAATAAACTTGAAAACGATAACATTTTTGAATAGAGAATGAACAGGCCTTTCAAACGACATATCACAAGCCTATACTTCCCCTTTAAAAATTGGGGGTTGTACCTGTATTTCGAAGGGGGTTGAAGGTAGGGATCGCATTTTTACGATGAAAAATGTCAATTTATAATTTAAATTTGACGTGTTTCGGGATTTTTTATAAGAATGTACAGTAACCGAAATAATGAATCTATTCCATTTGGCTTTTACACACTGTATATTTCCACCCGGTGCAATGCTTTTTACGCACCTATATAACACATGTAACCATAAATTTTAAATGAACCCGTCAAAAAATCACCATACTTAACGATATTATAGACAAGTCGTGTTCCGACATAATCATGGAACATGAAAATTAAAACAAACAGGTTCAGGTGGTCATCTGTCCGGCGATCTCCGACTTACTGCTTCTTTTTATTCATGTGGTCCACCATCGGATGCTGTAAATCACTACCATGAGTACGCAATGATCAAGTAATTGGTGCCCCCGTTGCGATTTTATAATTTATTCCAGAACGAATTTGTTCCTTTACCATATACCCGAGCACCCTGTGTGCTTTTTTAATTGCCAACAACACGAATCTTATATGAGACTGTATATTTTCTACCTACGTTTAATAAATTACTCACGAATTGCAGTTATTTATGTTGTCTGGGACTGTACGCAGGTGTCCTCCTAGTTTGATTACTGAAAAAACATGACGGATGTCCTACAGATATTTAGTGATGGTTCCTAATGAGTATGCTAATAAAAGGAAGGGGTGCGGGGGTAATGTGGAAAGGAAATCAAGCAACGTCGGGCACGGTCTGTTCATGATTTTTTTTTATATTTCAGCAACACACCACGAGGGCTTACAGCCTAACTACTATCGTACTGTGGGTGTCGACAAAGAGGATAGAGGCAACTTCTTAATTCAGGACTTGAAGGTTTGGAGGTTCGGGGGAGAAGGAAAAACATGTGCCGGCAAGGAATTCCACAACTTGGAAGTCCTCGGGACAAAAGAGCGGGCATAACAAGATGTTCTATGTCTGGTGACCTGGACAGTAAAAGGGTGCATTCGCTCTGTTCCCCTGGTAGATCTGTTGGGGGCAGCAGGTGGAGGAACTATGGAAAAAAGCTCCTCTGAGCAATGCCCGTGCAATATATATATATATATATATATATATATATATATATATATATATATATATATATATATATATATATATATATATATATATATATATATATATATATATATATATATATATATATATATATATACCAACGGCACGTCGGTGGGCAAGGGATCGTAACCTTTAGGTGAAGGAAGGGTCACCGATGAGAGGTATAGCTCTCTTCTGAATAGAGTCCAGGATAGCGAGTGTAGAAGCGGCAGCGGCACCCCAGATGTGGGAGCAGTATTCGACGTTTGGCATTATTTGTGAAGTATATAAGGTATAGAGATTAGCTGGTGAAAAGTATTTGCGAGCCCGGAAGAGGAAACCTAATTTCTTAGCAGCCGCTTCTGCAATTGATGTGACATGTTGGTGCCAATTGAAATTTCGATCCACAGAAATGCCAACAAGTGAAAAGGACTCATTACTTTGAATAACTTCGTTGTTTATTGTGATGGGTCTAGGGCTGGTGTATCTCTTATGAGAAAGAAAGCAAGACTGTGATTTGGTGGGGTTGAATTGTACAAGATTTCTACTTCCCCAATCTAATATTTTTTGGAGATCCACGAAGATAGAACCCTCCATGAGTCTGCGATCCTCATCTAATTGGGCGAAAGAGACAGGCTTAGAATATTGTATATTTCAGTGGAGGGTGCTGTCGTCCGCGTAACTGTGAACTGGGTTGGATGTGCTAGAGAGGAGGTCATTAATGTGGAGAAGGAACAAAGTAGGGGCTAAAGCTGAACCTTGAGGAACTCCTACATTAATTGGATACAGTTTAGAGGAATGGCCATCTACGACAACAGAAATGCTTCGGTTGGAGAGGACATTTGCTGTCCACGTACAGAGTTTTGGTAGTAGGCCATAGACCGGTAGTTTATTAAGCAGCGCTGCGTGCCAGACCTGGTCGAATGCTTTGGATATGTGTAGAGCAACAATCTGGGATTCACCGTGTTCTTCCATAGACTTGTTCCAAGAATGGGTGACAAAGGAAAGGAGGTCGGCAGTTGATCTGCGCTGACGGAATCCATACTGCCTGTCGTGAATTAGACTGTGTTTTTCAAGAAATTTTAGTAATTCGGTGTTTATATACTATTCCATCACTTTAGAGACGATTTAAAGAAGAGAAATAGGCCTGTAGTTGCTAGGAAGCGCTTTGGATCCTTTCTTGGGGACGGGTTGTACTCGGGCAGTTTTCCAGTTACTAAGGAATATGCCTCTATTGTAAGATGTCTGAAACAGACGAGTCAGGACAGGAGCAAGTTCTGGTGCGCATTTTTTTAGAACAATTGCTGGGATCTCGTCAAGACCAGAGGCTTTCCTGGTATTAAGAGAAGAGAGCATCTTTCGTACCTTTTTAGTTTTGAACATTATATCCGTCGTTTTATGCGCGACTTCGGGGACTGTTGGTGGTTGAACATTTGGAGGTGGGTTGAGAGTAGAATTGCTGGCGAAGAACGAGGCAAAAGTTCAGCCTTGCCCAGAGCGGTAGAAACAATTTCATCCCCTGAGACAAGAGGTGGGAACGTGCTCTTGCAGAAATTATTCCCAATAGATTTAGCAAGAGTCCAGAAGGATTTGCTGTCGCTGGAGCTTAAGAGGACTTTGTTTTTGATGTGGTTATTAAACGAGTTTTTTGTCTCAAAAAGAATGCGGACGTAGCGGTTTCTTGCGTCGTTATATGCCTGACGGTTTTCTTGACTGGAATTGTGTAGAAGCTTTTTGTGAGCTTTGACCTTTTCAAGTATGGCCTCGTCACAGGATTCAGAGAACCAGGGCTTTTGAGTGACTGCAGAGGTTTTCTGTGTACGTGGAATAAATAATTCCATGCCAGCTTGGATAATTTCGGTGACATTTTGTGAGATATCAGAGGGGTCAGGATGAGAGAAGCAGACAGACACCCATGGAAATGAGGACAAGTAATCTCGCATTTCGTCCCAGTTCGCGGAGTTGTAGTGCCAAACGATACGTGGGTGTGATGACTGTGTGACCTCGGGTTGCATTGCGCAGGAAGCAGTGACCATGTCGTAGTCTCAGCGACTCAGGAAGGGGGGGGGGGGGTGACTGATATCTTATAGCAGTCAGGATTTGTAATAAGAAGGAGATGCAAGGGATTTGAGCTGTATGTTGGGATTCGAGGAGAGTAAGTAGGTTGCTGAACCATATTGGCTAAAGAATTGCTGATTGCAAAGGCCTCCGCTGCTCTTCCTTGTGGATCGGTTTTTGATGACCCTAGCCATTCCTTATTATGGACATTGAAGTCACCAAGTAGTGACCTCGGAGGAAGGATATTCAGAAATCAGATGGTCGGTTTCATTAGAAAGGTAGTCAAAGAGCTGGACAAAGTTGTTGTCAGAAGGTGACCGGTAAATGCAACAGATGAATTTAGTTGCAGCCCTGGGCGAGAGTTTTATCCATAGTATGTCTTTTCTTCCAGCTTCTAAATTGGGGAGTCTGGTGCAGGGTAGATTGCTACGGACGTACGCGCACAATCCTCCATGCAATCTAATAGAAGTAAGGAGCTCATACCCCGGGAAATTAGGGTGATTAGTGGCTGTTTTGGCACTGATTTGAGTTTTGGTGAGGAAGAGGAGTTGGGGCCTATTAGCCCGGAGGAAATGGTGGATAGAGTTCAGGTTAGAATTTAGACCACATATATTCGAGAAGGATGTGTTAAATCTTGATGCTGGCGCCCCCTGTACAGCCCTCTCCCGGAGATCCGAATGGAGGGGTATTTTACCTCCGGAATCTTTTGTACAAGGAGGAGCCATCATCATTTTTGCTTATAAGGGAAACCGACTCATACACCAGAACCGGAAACATCCGCTGGGACTTCACCGACCCCTTGATGTAAGGGGTGGTACCTCCTCGGGCGTGAAACAAAATCCTTTACTATCACATAAAAGGAAAATTCCACTACCACCTACCATATTGAAAGTATACCACACCAGCCAACTATTAAAGAGCTGACCAGCTCTAGCACTTGCTATAAAGAAATTGAACAGAAATTGAAAAAAGGCGAGACAATAGCTAGAGAAAGTAATTCAGGGATAGTCGTGCAAAAGTGGAAAGATAAGAGAGATGTGCTTACTCTTAGCACAAAACATACAGATGAATTGGTACCACTTACATATGCTCGCAAGAAAGTAAATAAACCATCAACTGTGATTAACTATAATAACCACAAAGCCTACATAGTTCTTTCTGATCAAATGAAAGCATATTCGACCTCTCTACGACGGGGAGTAAAATGGTATAGGAAATTGGCCATCGAGCTACTTGTGGGCACTGCACTAATAAATGCGCGTATTATGCACCAAGAAGTATCCAACGAGAAAATGAGTATTACGAAATTCAATGAACTAGTTGCATTAAACCTTTTGCGAAATGATGCTAACGAAGTTGTTGGTGCAAACGAAAATGACCCTCAGCATGTTTTACTAGACCTCGGTCGTGCTGGTAGAAGACGATGTGCTGCTTGTTATACCAAAATGAAGAATGAACATGGACGGGATTATGCCTAAATAAAATCACCACAAACAACACTAAAGTGCAATGTATGCGATAAGCATTATTGTTTGCAATGTTTTTTCTTAACACATAAATGTGGAACACAAGCTTTATTTTAATAAAATATCACTCAAATAAATTATAAACAATTTTACTGTGTTTTCATCTTAACCTGACTTTACAGCCATGAGTCGCCACCCAGGATGCACAATGTTACAGGCCAAGCATGGTGTCCTATCCTTGCAGCCCTGATCTATAACCTCCATATGAATGACATTGCTTCGAGGGACCCATACGGAATCACGGGGGGGGGGGGGGGGGTGTTATAAGCGATAATCACATGAGAGACCATAGTGGTCTCACGGGGCTATAAGGTAAAATCGACCCAGAGACCAGGTATGACTCCCATGGCTGCCAAGGTGTTAATAATTTCACCACTATAACATACTTTCTGCGTGCTCACTTTATTAATATTCTTGGGTGTGGTAAACACACACATACTACGACATTCCAGGTTCATGAATGTTTTTCCATAAAAATACTCTTAATATCTTTTTGACAGTTTTTTTTTTCTATCCAAAGCCATATTTGTCGATTGAAACTATAATTTTATAAAATGTGTCAAACTAAAAGACATATCAGTTTTCGTTCTGTTAAAGAAATCTATTTTCTTACTTTCTATACTCTGTCTGATTTTTTTATTGTTCCATGTTTACAGAATAAGTGAAACTTATTTGCTGCTTTAATTTGTGTTTTCCGTTGGCACTATTGATTTCATCCACGTGTGTTTGGTCTAATTGATGCATGCTGTTTTTTGTGTTTTATTTACCATGACGAACCGTGATTTTATTATTAATATATGTATGTATATTTCTAAAAAGCTTTTAAAGTGTGAATTTTTAAATTTTGGGATACTTTGCTTAAGAAAGAGTATGCCAGAAATTTGGCTGATTTTTGTGTTTTATATTGTGACGTATTCATTGCCATTGTTGGATGTTCTGAATAAAGAGTGTTATTATTATTTATCAAAAGGAACTGTGTTAAATTTGTCTGAGAAATTCGGCTATTACCTGCAGCGTACATTACATAAATTCCCTCATTATTATTGAAGAGTTCCAGTGATAACATTTTCCTACCTATTTTATCTGAAAAATCTCGATTTCACTCTCTCCGTTATTCATTTAAAACAAACACAGCCCTGCTGTTTCTGGCTTGATCTTCAATTACCAATGAAATCGGCTTCACAATGCCATTCTGTTTCCCCAATTTCCTTTATTACTCAGTTAATCCACCTTTGGGCTCCGGGAATCGTCTGTTAGTTGAAGGCTGAATCCCCCATGCCTTTCTTCCTGCGTTCTGCACTGTTTTATATTGCGACACTATAGGAACCTTCTTAATTGGCATAATAGCATAAAGAGTGCCCAAATCAAAGGGGCAATCCTATAAAACAGGCAACACAATTTTCTCCAATTAGCTTATTACATAATGCTGGTAATATTGTTTTGTTGACGGTTCCATATAAATACAGTGTGTCCCAAACTGGATATGAATGTATTGCTCTCTCCGTTATTATTAGAGATAGGAAGACGGTTAAATCAGCAATGTTTTGTAGAATTTCATGCTCGTTCTAAATATGACTTGTATTTTGCCCTGCCTCTTTTCGTTTTCGGGTTATTTTTTAAAAACAAAATTTGTCGATTTCTTTTTTCTTCAATATCTAAGTAGGCGTTGATCTGACATGTCTACGACTTGCACATTATCAGGACATTTTTTACAGAATAGTCTTTTTGTGCTATTTTTAACTTTGGATTGTCATTTGTTTTTGAGCTACATGTATCAACGTTTGTTTTTATTATGGCAGCCATATTGGAGTTTTTGCTCATGTGATAGCCTGTGAAAAGAGCTTTCCAATGATGTACAACATGCTTGAGAAATCTTGTAACTGCACATTTTTTTTTGATAAAAACCGTTTTGAGGATAGTAGGCTATGAAATCCAATACCAGAAAACAAATGACAAAAAAAGTGTTCAAAAAGCAGTAGGCCATGAAGTCTAACAATAGGCTTCTACTTTTAACATAATTTTCCGTAACGATTCACGATAACATTATCCTAAAAAATTGTTATAATTTAATTAAATAGATAAACCTAGTAAACAACTAAGTTTAGTAACAGAACTCAATAAAAAGCAGATTAACGATTTACGAAGACGCCTTTGAAAATTGTTTGATTTTTAAACGTAAGTCAACTGAAAAACAACAGAAGAAAGGTTGCTATTGATATAACACTATCGCAACAATTAAGAATACTGTCATTCTTAATTATCTGAACAATTTGAGGTGTATCTAACACGTTGCTTAAAATTTTGTATTAAATAGTTTGTTTCCTGTTTATTTTAAATATTATTCAACAATATGTTTAGTAATGAAGAATATTTAGACATATTGGAATGTTATATTCGTTCTAACCGAAATACTGAGCCAGCTGCAAATTCATATCAAAACAACTACCCAGAAAGACGACAACCAAACACCAAAATATTTCGCAGGATAGTGACCAATCTATTGAGCGACGGTAGCTTCCACGGAAAGAAACTACCAATGCCTAGAAATGAAGAAAGAAATAATGCCATCTCACAGGTTTTAAACGAAAACCCTCCGCAATCTGTTCGGTTTTATGGTGAACAAATTGGCGTTCCAAAAAGTAAGGTACACCGTGTATTAAAACAAAGTCATTACCATCCATACAAACCTACAATCGTACAAGGCTTAAATGTTGACGATTGCCCGAAACGACTTTAATTCTGCAGATGATATCAAGGACAATGTCAGTAAGATGAAAATTTTCATTTGAAATAATATGGACTGATGAATTCAGATTTACAAATTGTTTTGTATATAATCGCCATAATAGGCATTATTTTGCAAATGAAAATCCCCATCTAAAGGAAGAAAGACGATTGCAAGACAGATTTGGTATTATTGTTCGGTGAGGCTTATCAGGTAAAAAACTGTTATTTTTATTTGTAGATTAGACAGTTAATTTTAAAAAATGTCAGGTAACTTCACTGTTGGTCCGTTCTTTTTTAAAATTAACTGGGGAGAGGTATCTTAATCTATTGATAAATGATATCTTACCAACAATTAGAAGAGTTCATGATCATTTAGACGAGATTTGGTACCAACAAGACAGTTGTCCAGCTTACAATGGATCGTCAAAGAATTTTTGCACCAAAATATTAATAATCGTGTCATTTGTAACAATAGGCCAGTTCATTGGTGTGCTCGAAGTCCTGATATAACACCCATTGATTTTTATTTTTGGGGTACTCTGAAGAATGATGTGTATAAATTCGATCCACCACAAAATATCAATGAATTACGAAACAGAATCACAGAAGCAATAAATCATATTAACGAAAACACCATCACCAGAGTTTGCAGGCATGTTTCAAAAAGGTGTATAAAGTGTAATGAACAAAACTGTGGCCATATTGAACAATTTTCTATTTAGTGTATTTGTAAGTCTCTATTTTATTATTTGTTGAGGTGCGTTTCTAATTGTGTTGTTTTTTGGAGTTTAAGTTTCTATTTGTTATTGCCCGGTTTCGTTATTAAATTGTTTCACATAATATTACCTAGCATTAAGTATTACCTAATTAAGTATTGTAAATTAAATCATAATATTTTTTAATCGTGAATCATTACGGAAAATTATGTCAAAAGTAGAAATATATTGTTAGATTCCATGGCCTACTTCTTTTTGAACACTTTTTTTTGTCATTTGTTTTCTGGTATTGGATTTCATAGCCTACTATCCTCAAAACGGGTTTTCTCAAAATTGTCACTGCAATTACAAGATTTCTCAAGCATGTTGTACACCATTGGAAAGCTCTTTTCATAGGCTCTCACATGAGCAAAAAATCCAATATGGCTGCCATAATAAAAACAAACGTTGACACCTGTAGCTCAAAAACAATGACAATCCAAAGTTGAGAATAGCGCAAAAATATTACTCTGTAAAAGGTGTCCTGATAATGTGCAAGTCTTAGACATGTCAAATCAACGCCTACTTAGATATTGAGGAAAAAAGAAATCGACAATTTTTTTTTCCACAATAACTCGAAAACGAACAGAGGCAGGGCAAAATACAAGTCATATTTGGAACGAGCATGAAATTCTACAAAATATTGCTAATTTAACCGTCTCCCTATCTCTAATAATAATGGAGACAGCAATACATTCCCATCCAGTTTGGGACACACTGTATATACATATATACATATATATATATATATATATATATATATATATATATATATATATATATATATATATATATATATATATATATATATATATTTACATTATTCGATTATACATTGCAGCTTCTTCGACAGGCCAGCTATATGAATAGATGTGTCATGTCATATAGATCCATCGCCTACTATGATTCATGAACATTAATATTTTTACCTACCAGTTTACAAGTCAAAGAGTCTTCCGCGACTTGAAATACCGTATATTATATATACCCCCTGGTTGAGAGAACTCCTTTTACAACATATGAAAAATAAGAAACGCTGTAGTAAACCTAAACAAAATAAAACACGATGGACTAACCGAGTCGGCGTAGGATGTTGTTTACGGACATATTGATTACAGGATTTTTTATTGCCACAGCTTTATGATAATTATGTTCATGATCGCTCATAATGATTTAAATGTCATCTCATTAATCTAGAACGTTATACTAGTGCACATAGATGTCCACCCGCTGTTTCAACCAACGGCATCTTCAGCAATATCTGCCATAAAAGGTATCATAATTATTGATTTGAAAGTTTTTAATTGACGGTGAAAGAACAAAATAGCGGAATTTAAATGCCACTATATTTTCTTTAATTTTTTTGATATTATATTAAGCATTGATTAAATAGAAGTCTGGACGCAGCAAGTATGTTATACGAGTTATTCAAAGTAATGAGTCCTTTTCACTTGTTGGCATTTCTGTGGATCGAAATCTCAATTGGCACCAACATATCACGTCATTTATAGAAGCGGCTGCTACGAAATTAGGTTTCCTCTTCCGGGCTCGCAAATACTTTTTACCAGCTAATCTCTATACCTTATATACTTCACAAATAAGGCCAAACCTCGAATACTGCTCTCACATCTGGAGTGCCGCTGCCGCTTCTACACTCAGTATCCTGGACTCCATTCAGAAGAGAGCTTTACGTCTCATCGGTGACCCTACCCTCACCCAAAGGCTGCCATCCCTTGCCCACCGACGTACCGTTAGTGATCCCTCTCTATTTTATAGATATCTGCACGGGCACTACTCAGAGGAGCTTTCTTCCATAGTTCCTCCACCTGCTGCCCCGAACAGAACTACCAGGGGAACGGAGCGAATGTACCCTTTTACTGTCCAGGTCACCAGACATAGAACATCCTGTTATGCCCGCGCCTTTGTCCCTAGGACTTCCAAGTTGTGGAATTCCTTGCCGGCACATATTTTTCCTTCTCCTCCGAACCTCCAAACGTCAAGTCCCGAATCAACAAGCTGCCTCTTTCCTCCTTGTCGACACCCACGGTACGATAGTATTTAGGCTGTAAGCCCTCGTGATGTGTTGTTGAAATATATTTTTTTTAAAGACATATTTTGCTGAGGTTTTTTTTTTTCGAGACCCTTAATCTATGTACGGAGCAGAATGGGATAAATGTGATGCGGCGAAATACTTAATATTTAAACTAAAATCAAATGCGTGCAGTGATATTACGAGTTTAGAAAGACCAGCATCATGGTTTAATTACTCATTTATATACTTTTAAAGGACCAGAGGAATTCTTATTTGTAGGTGGAGATTTATAATTAATATACGTGGTAACAGTATCAATTTAATATGACAGAGTTACAATGTTAAATACAAAAATGAATGTTGTGATCCAATAATACAACAAAAGGTATTATTACAATTGAAGCTAGATAGGTTGTAGGTTGCCGTACCCAACACGCGGAAGCTGCCGTTGGTACCTGGGGCTTCGTCCACAGGGGGTCCACGTGGGTGACGCTTGTCCAGTTGACAACGCGGACTCACAAACACGTCGTGCACTTCTTGTCACGGGTCAGTCGCTCGCTGAAAGGATGGTTCTTTCACGCGAGGCTCACAGACCGCTGAATGGCCAAGAAACTATATCGCCGGGACCTGGGTGGAATCGATGTGGTTACCGTGTTGACTGGCCGCCGGACAATGAAGAAGTGATCTTTGGTGTGACCACAGCATAATCAACTAGTATGCTGTGTCTGATTACCACTCACGGTTCAGCCGGTTTTTTTATCTCCTGAATTTTACAGTGGCCCCTGCAGCCTGGGTTGATCTTCAGTCTACCATTGCAGGCTAGTCTGTATACTCCTAGCGTGGCCTCCCCCATGATAAATAAGTGTGGGGGGCAGATCCAGCAACACCTCCATGGCGGCTCTTGGGGTTGAAGACATGGCCCATTTGATGCCCAGGCAAGCCATCCTTTGGATCTTGCCTAGTTTTTGTTTGGCACTGGATTGTGACACCTTAGGCCACCAGACCAGTGCCGCGTATGTTAACGATGGTCTGACCACCCTTGTGTACAGCCAGTGGGCGATACTAGGTCTTAGTCCCCACGTTTTTCCATATAGCCGCCTAGTGACGGCTAGGGTCATGACAGCCTTACGCAGTATTTTTTCAACCATTCCAGGTTAGCTTAGAATCCAATACGACCCCAAGATATTTTACCTTCCTGGCCATTGGGGTGTTTCTACAGTATAGAGTGATAGTTCTGTGACAGCCAGTATTGCTACGACCTTAGTGGGAGCTGGATGACATGGATGTGTAGTCTTGAGATATCTTGTAGCTCCTTCTCTCGGTTGTTGACGCTTCTTGCCAACTCTTACAGGAGTTCCAATGTCGTCCTGCACCTCTGGTGGCTGCTGTAGGCACCAAGGAAGGTTTTTAGGGTAGGAATGAACAGGGTGTGGATTTGACAATATTAGAACACAACAATCTAAATGAGGGTTTTTTGGGCCCCTTAATCTAAATGACTTTTTATTACCTACGCAAAACTTTAACAACATTTTTATCTTGTGATGGACGCTGGTAAGACCCAACTCAATAATTTCTCAGGAAATGCATTAGTGATGTTTCAAAAATCCACATCCATCTTGATTATAATGTTAAACAAATCCAGCAAATAATTTGGCCAACTGTCTAAGAGATTTCTGTAAAACTTGTTATTCAGTCAGGCCACGGAAGCTTTGTTGTTTTTTAGCATTGTAAGTGCAACATGTAATTCTTCTATGGTACCAAGACTGTTGAGGTAGCGGTCTCTAGCGTCGTGCAACGCATGAACTTTATCAGGTTGTACATGATAATATTGTTAACAATAAATTTTGTACCTGGTAATATTCTTGGTAATATAAATAGCACAATAAAGCAATTTTTTTTTTGTAAAACGGCTGAAACATTTTTAGGGCTATTATAAATTTAACGGCGTCTCTCACTGTTGAAGCTTCTGGCAGACAATCTACAAACAATTAATAATTACTAACGATGAATTCTCCAGTGCCACTTTAAAACCAAATAATAATTAAAACGTGCCAGCTTCAGGCTAAAACACATGCCCATCTTTGGGTACCTAATCACATATTTGAATTTTAGCAAAACTGCCTGGAAGCCCTTGTTGAACACTGTTATAATTATCATATTTGTGCCGTTTTCCTTAGGGCATGTTGCATGTAAATGCCTTTTACGTATGTGGAGGTAAGGCGACAGCAAACCTATGCGGGCAAATTATTCTGGTTGTAATATACTTATTCGATTTAAAAATGTATTATTTAATAACCGTCAACAATAGGTATGTTTGCTTTTGGGCACAATATCACAACAGTCACAAGTATAATTTGGAGCACCCAATTCGTCACAATACAGTTTTCAGACCTGACGATCGTTTGGCTAACAAACTTATCAGAGGGATGAATGAACTAAGCTTAAACTAAACGTAGCTTAGTTTATTCATCTCTCTAATGACGCTAACTTTGCTGGCGAAAACTGTATTGTGTCGTACTGGGTTCTCCAAAATGTACTCACCACAGGTTCCAATCTTCATTCATCATGACAGTCAATTGATAGCGTATGTACCTGCATACGTATGCTAGTTGAAAATTATTTAACAACAGACCTAACGGGAGCTCCAGGGTTAAACACATTGAGATCTTAGACAACCTTCAGTGAGATATGGGGACTAGGCATACTCAGGCCCGTATTCGAGATACAACTAAACCTACCCTTATCCACCGCTAATATTTTCTCAATCTGTAACGTTTGTGTCGACACATTGATCATTTATTTCATCACGCCAACATATATGTTTACTCTATTTTTTGTAGATACTTTTATTCATAGCATAGGTAACGCTGTTTCGTTTTAATCCCACTCAGTTTCTAGTTTACACACAGTTTTTTATTTATTTATTTTTTATTTCAACAACACACCACGAAGGCTTACAGCCTATATCCTATCGTACCGTGGGTGTCGACAAGGAGGAAAGAGGCAACTTGTTAATTCTGGACTTAAAGGTTTGGAGCTTCGGAGGAGAAGGAAAAACATGTGCCGGCAAGTAATTCCACAACTTGGAAGTCATCGAGACAAAAGAGCGGGCATAACAAGATGTTCTATGTCTGGTCTATGTCTATGACCTGACCTGACCTGACCTGACCTGGACAGTAAAAGGGTGCATTCGCTCTGTTCCCCTAGTAGATCTGTTGTGGGCAGCAGGTGGAGGAACTATGGAAGAAAGCTCCTCTGAGCAGTGCCCGTGCAGATATCTATAAAAGAGAGAGAGGTCACCAACGGCACGTCGGTGGGCAAGGGATGACAGCCTTTGGGTGAGGGTAGTGTAGGGTCACTTTTGAATGGAGTCCAGGATAGCGAGTGTAGAAGCGGCAGCTGCACCCCAGATGTGGGAGCAGTATTCGAGGTTTAGTCTTATTTGTGAAGTATATAAGGTATAGAGATAAGCTCGTGAAAAGTATTTGCAAGCGCGGAAGAGGAAACCTAATTTCTTAGCAGCCGCTTCTGCAAATGATGTGACATGTTGGTGCCAATTGAGATTTCAATCCACAGAAATGCCAACAATAGAAAAGGACTCATTATTTTGAATAATTTGGTTGTTCATTGTGATGGATCTAGGGCTGGGGTATCTCTTATGAGAAAGAAAGCAAGACTGAGATTCGGTGGGGTTGATTTGTACAAGATTTCTACTTCCTCAGTCTAATATTTTTTGGAGATCCACGGAGACAGAACCCTCCATGTGTCTGCGATCCCCATCTAAGTGGGCTAAAGAGACAGGCTTAGAATATTGTATATTTTAGTGGAGGGTGCTGTCGTCTGCGTAACTGTGAACTGGGGTGGATGTGCTAGAGAGGAGATCATTGATGTGGAGAAGAAACAAAGTAGGGGCTAAAGCTGAACCTTGAGGAACTCCTGCATTAATTGGATACACTTTAGAGGAATGGCCATCCACGACAACAGAAATGCTCCGGTTGGAGAGGAAATGTGCTGTCCAAGTACAGAGTTTTGTTGGTAGGCCATAGTCCGGAAGTTTATTAAGCAGCGCTGCGTGCCAGACATGGTCGAATGCTTTGGATATGTCTAGAGCGACAATCTGGGATTCACTGTGTAGTTCCATAGACTTGTTCCAAGAATGGGTGACAAAGGAAAGGAGGTCGGTAGTCGATCTGCGCTGACGGAATCCACACTGCCTGTCGTGGATTAGACTGTTTTTCAAGAAATGTTAGTAATTCGGTGTTTATATACTTTTCCATCACTTTAGAGACGACTGAAAAAAGAGAAATAGGCCTGTAGTTGCTAGGAAGCGCTTTGGATCCTTTCTTGGGGGTGGGTTGTAGTCGAGCAGTTTTCCAGTTACTAGGGAATATGCCTTTATTGTAAGATATCTGAAACAGACGAGCCAGGACAGGAGCAAGTTCTGGTGCGCATTTTTTGAGAACAATTCTTGGGATCTCGTCAAGGCCAGACCTTTTCCTGGTATTAAGAGAATAGAGCATCTTTCGTACCTTTTTAGTTTTGAAAATGAGATCCGTCATTTTATGCGCGACATTGGGGACTGTTGGTGGTTGAACATTTGGAGGTGGGTTGAGAGTAAAATTGCCGGCGAACAATGAGGCAAAAAGTTCAGCCTTGCCCAGGGCGGTAGAAACAATTTCATCCCCTGAGACAAGAGGTGGGAACGTGCTCTAGCAGAAATTATTCCCAATAGATTTAGCAAGAGTCCAGAAGGGTTTGCCGCCGTTGGAGCTTAAGAGGACTTTGTTTTTGATGTGGTTATTAAACGAGTTTTTTGCCTCAGAAAGAATGCGGACATAGCGGTTTCTTGCGTCGTTAAATGCTTGACGGTTATCTTGACTGGGATTGTGTAGGAGCGTTTTGTGAGCTTTGACCTTTTCAAGTCTGGCCTTGTCGCAGGATTTAGAGAACCAGGGCTTTTGAGTGGCTGAAAAGGTTTTCTGTGTACGTTTGTTGGTTAATTCATTGTTTGCTGATTGTGTAGAAAAAGGGGGAAACGGAAAACTGTGGAAAAATTATTAAATTTAAATTATTATTGTTGTTTGTTTGTTAAAAAAGTAGACTGTATCTTATCAATAAATAAATTATTATTATTATCTTGACCAACCGCAAAATATGCACGATATCTTTTCCATATCTTTATGATTGTAATTACTTTAAATTACCTGTTATATAGCGTATATAAACTTTGTACTGCTTCTATAAATCTGATTTTTAGTGAATTTTCGTAGAAAAAATTCACTAATGGGGAGATCCCGACTTTTGAATTTTGAAAAAATTTTTGCAAATAAGCGCGAACTAGGACCCCTAGAACCCATATCCGGGGTCAGTTTCAATTTTTATATGTTTATATATATATATATATATATATATATATATATATATATATATATATATATATATATATATATATATATATATATGTATATGTATATGTATATATATGTATCACACCGATAACTCAAAAAATAATGGGCCGATTTTGATAAAATTTGGCATGTACCTTTCTTTTGTTGATAGCTTGGATAACTTCGTTAGTCAGGAAAATCGGACGAGGTTTTCCGGGAAAATTTTGAGTTTTCATTCGAAAAAAATTCATATCTCAAAAAGTAATAAGCCGATTTTAATAAAATTTGGCACATACCTTCCTTTTGTAAATGGCTTTGACATGTTTGTTAGTCAGGAAAATCGGACGAGGTTTTCCGGGAAAATTTTGAGTTTTCATTTGAAAAAAATTCATATCTCAAAAAGTAATAAGCCGATTTTAATAAAATTTGGCATGTACCTTCCTTTTGTAAATGGCTTTGGCAAGTTCGTTATTTAGAAAAATTAGACGAGGTTTTCCGGGATAATTTTGAGTTTTCAATTGAAAAAATTTTTTATCTTAAAAAATATAAAATCTATGATAACCAAATTTGGTAGGTAGGTTTACGATATAAAAAGTAAACCATACACCAAAATTTAGATTTCTATGTTACAAGAAAAAAAAGTTATAATAAAATATTTTGTGCCAGATCATTTCTATGAAAATTCACCACCATAACGCACTTGCTGCGTCCAGGCTTTTTTATTTTATTGTCTTAGCAGGGCGCTAAGATTTTCATTGATTCTTAATAAACATACAAAAGTGGTAGAGCGTTGAGAAGATAAAAGATAACAAGAACATAACATGTTTTAGTTGCGTGCTGTTGAGCATTTAGTCCACTTAAAAAATGAGTTAATTACCCATTACTCAAGGCAGTAAAGCGGGAGCTTCCAGCAGAATTTTATACCTACGCATTATGTGCAATCGCAATAAAAGGAAAGGGATCATAAGTTTTCCTCTTTTCTCTTTTTATACGTCTACTCTTTAATAACATATAAAAAAGGGTCTGCTATTGTGGTGAAGTGGAGAGACAAATGTGGTAGAGGAGAGATAAAGGATTATGTGTATGGTGACGGACCACCTCCATCTAACAAAATCTGATATCCATTTGGCAAACGCATTATGTTTTAATGATCTACCCGCATAGGTTAGGTAGCGTCTCACCTACGCGTATCGTATACTGATTCGGTTAAAAACTTCACTTTCATAATTCTTCAATTTTTATTGTTGTTGTTATTCACAGCCCATGGCAGCGGCTCCAAGACATTAGCTCATTCCACTTTTGCCAAAAATGGAAGTTCCAGCTTCATTATGAAATTTGCTTATGTAACGAACATCTCTGATAACTTTGCTACAATCGAAAACACATTACACCTTTATATCGTATCGTATCGCTTGGCACTACAACTCCGCGAACTGGGATGAAATGCGGGATTACTTTTTCTTATTTCCATGGGCGTCTGCCTGCTTCTCTCATCCTGACCCCTCTGATATCTAACAAAACGTCACTGAAACTATCCAAGCTGGCATGGAATTATTTATTCCACATACACAGAAAACCTCTTCAACCACTCTAAAGCCCTGGTTCTCTAAATCCTGTGACAAGGCCAGACTTGAAAAGGTCAACGCTCAAAAAACGCTTCTACACAATTGCAGTCAAGAAAAGCATCAAACGTTTAAGGACGCAAGAAACCGCTATGTCCGCATTCTTTCTGAGGCAAAAAACTCGTTTAATAACCACATCCAAAAAAAGTCCTCTCAAGCTCCAACGGCAGCAAACCCTTCTGGACTCTTGCTAAATCTATTGGGAATAATTTCTGCAAGAGCACGTTCCCACCTCTTGTTTCAGGGGATGAAATTGTTTCTACCGCCCTGGGCAAGGCTGAACTTTTTTCCTCGTTGTTCGCCGGCAATTCTACTCTCAACGCACCTCCAAATGTTCAACCACCAACAGTCCCCAATGTCGCGCATAAAATGACGGATATCATTTACAAAATTAAAAAGGTACGAAAGATGCTCTTTTCTCTTAATACCAGGAAAGCCTCTGGCCTTGACGAGATCCCAGCAATTGTGCTAAAAAAATGCGCACCAGAACTTGCTCCTGTCCTGACTCGACTGTTTTAGACATAGCAACTGGAAAACTGCTCGAGTACAACCCGTCCACAAGAAAGGATCCAAAGCGCTTCCTAGCAACTACAGGCCTATTTCTCTCCTTTCAGTCGTCTCTAAAGTGATGAAAAAGTATATAAACACCGAATTACTAAAATTTCTTGAAAAACACAGTCTAATCCACGACAGGCAGTATGGATTCCGTCAGCGCAGATCAACTGCCGACCTCCTTTCCTTTGTAACCCATTCTTGGAACAAGTCTATGGAACTACACGGTGAATCCCAGATTGTCGCTCTAGACATATCCAAAGCATTCGATCAGGTCTGGCACGCAGCGCTGCTTAATAAACTTGCGGCCTATGTCCTACCACCAAAACTCTGTACCTGGACAGCAAATTTCCTCTCCAACCGGAGCATTTCTGTTGTTTTGGATGGCCATTCCTCTAAACTGTATCCAATTAATGCAGGAGTTCCTCAAGGTTCAGCCTTAGCCCCTACTTTGTTTCTTCTCCACATCAATGACCTCCTCTCTAGCACATCCAACCCAGTTCACAGTTACGCGGACGACAGCACCTTCCACTCAAATATACAATATTCTAAGCCTGTCTCTTTAGTCTAATTAGATGAGGATCGCAGACTCATGGAGGGTTCTGTCTCCGTGGATCTCCAAAAAATATTAGACTGAGGAAGTAGAAATCTTGTACAATTCATTCCCACCAAATCTCAGTCTTGCTTTCTATCTCATAAGAGATACACCAGACCCATCACAATGAACAACCAAGTTATTCAAAGTAATGAGTCCTTTTCACTTGTTGGCATTTCTGTGGATCGAAATCTCAATTGGCACCAACATGTCACATCAATTGCAGAAGCGGCTGCTAGGAAATTAGGATTCCTCTTCCGGGCTCGCAAATACTTTTCACCAGCTAATCTCTATACCTGATATACTTCTCAAATAAGACCAAACCTCGAATACTGCTCCCACATCTGGGGTGCTGCTGCCGCTTCTACACTCGCTATCCTTGATTCCATTTAGAATAGAGCTATACGTCTCATCGGTGACCCAACCTTCAAAGGCTGCCATCCCTTGCCCACCAACGTGCCGTTGGGGACCTCTCTCTCTTTAATAGATATCTGCACGGGCACTGCTCAGAAGAGCTTTCTTCCATAGTTTCTCCACCTGCTGTCCCCAACAGATCTACCATGGGAACAGAGCGAATGCACCTTTTTACTGTCCAGGTCACCAGACATAGAACATCTTGTTATGCCCGCTCTTTTGTCCCGAGGACTTCCAAGTTGTGGACTTCCTTGCCAGCACATGTTTTTCCTTCTCCCCCGAACCTACATACCTTCAAGTCCAGAATTAACAAGTTGCCTCTTTCCTTCTTGTCGATAACCACGGTACGATAGTATTTAGGCTATAAGCCCTCGTGGTGTGTTGTTTAAATACAAAAAAAAATACAAAAAAATAAAAAAACAAATACGGATTGTAAAAAGAAGAGTGTTCTGCGCACCTTCAACTTTCAGATTCAACCGTCGCTGTCCTTCATTTTACTAAAATATTTACAGAAAATTCATTTCAAATTCACCCTTTCTATGATGCTTTGGCTGTCAGTTTAGTTAAGTTGATGCTTTCGCTGTATGTTTAGTGAAGTTTATGGTTTAACGATCTATAATTTTTTTAGCAAATTTTCATAGTACAAATTTGTTAATGCATTTTTGCATATTTTATCGAAATATGATGCGTTTATAAGAAAAAAAATCTGGACGTAGTAAGTACGTTTTGGTAGCGAATTTTCGGTAAATTTGCAGATTAGCTCCCGAACGCTTTTCAAAAAACTGTTTTCAGAAACCTACCTAGGGCCCTCCCTGGATCCACAAACCCCAAGAAAAAATTCTTTTTCACACCCCCAAGGAAGTTACGGGACCAGGAGTGAGTAGGCGTGCTGGGCGGGGTAGGTAGTAAAAAGGAAATATGAGCAGAAATTGCGAATAAAACGGGCTTGAAAGTTGTCTTTTTCACATCTTGAAGCCATACCCCCCTTAAACCCTGCCTACCTCGCACAGCACCCCGATTCCCCTAGGTGCCTTAACTTCCTTGGTGGGTATGAACAAGAAATTTTTCTTGTGGTTTATGCAACGAGGGTGGTTGTATGCACGCGAGGGGGGAAGGAAAATCCCTACGACTAAGCAGCCACCCCCAACACCCCGACCCTACCGCAAGTCGAAGCGGGGGGGCTGCTTCGTCGTAGGCATTTTTCTTCCCCCCTCGTGTGCATGCAACCACCCTTGTTGCATAAACCACAAGGAAAACTTCTTGTTCATACCCCCCAAGGTAGTTACGTGATCTGGGGGGGGGGTATAGGGGTGCTGTGCGGGGTAGGCGGGGTTTAATGGGGATATGGCTTCAAATATACGGCTTTTAAGCAGTTTTCTTCGCTTTTTCTGCTCGAATTTCCTTTTTACTACGTACCCCGCCCAGCACCCCTATTCACTCCCAGTCCCGTAATTTCCTTGGGGGGTGTGAACAAGAAATTTTTCTTGTGGTTTGTGCATCCAGGTGGGGTTCTAGTAATATTTCTGAAAACAAGTTTTTGAAAAGCGTTCGGGAGCTAATCTGCAAATGTACCGAATTTTCATTAAATCCTTCAAATTTCAATAACTCAATTTGCTATTAACGTAAGCTTTGTTGGTTAGGAAATTTTTGTATATTTTCAAACCATAAGTAATTTTGATAAAATATAGTACATTGTTTCTACTACATAGGCTATACCGGTAATCAGATTGATGCCTGCTCGCATTTGCTATTAAAACATTTTTATGGAAATTCACTTCCATAACACATTTGCTGCATCCAGACTTTTGAAAAATGTTTATATATTTTCAAACAATAAATTTATTTCGATGAAATATGGTACATTGTTTCTACTATATAGGCAACCAAGTTTGATGCCAGCTTTCATCATAGAAATACATTTGCTATTCAAAATATATTAAAGAAAATTCGCAAACCATAACGCACTTGCTGCGTCCAGAGATTTTTAATTAAAAAGCAGCTTTTATGAACATAAACACATACACCGAGAAACCACAAACATAAATATCAAACCTGTAGCTTCTTATCCGGCGCTAAAAGAAAAAGGTGTTCTACATCATTAAATCTATGAGACATGTTTTGTTTCCTTCCAATCATTTACTTCAAATGGTCAACCAGTTTTAATTAAATGCTTATGACGTATCAAGTTCGCCTTTGTGGGTGAGTGAACTTTTAATAGCGACGAAAGAAAAAATAGTGAATCAGCAGTCTTGTAAAAGAACAGTAACCACAAAATTTCATCAACTTCAACGATGTTTAGTGCCAAAAGAAAATAATTTGTGTTTTGTTATATCAACTGTATTTTCCTAGACGCTAAAATGCAGTGTTAGGATGACGTGAACAAAATTTTATATTTAAAAAAAAATCCGGACGCAACAAGCGCGTTATCGTAGTGAATTTTTATAAGAATTATAACACTATTATTATACAGCATATTACTAAAATTAATAGTCTAAACTTACACAGACGTTGAAGATCGATTTTAGAGGTACTAGTATGCGCACATTTGAAGAATTCTTTCGAAACTGTTACCATCGATATCTCTCAATTATCAAAAAAAAAGCTGGTTAATAAACTACCGACCTATGGCCTACCACCAAAACTCTGTACGTGGACAAAAAATTTCCTCTCCAACCGAAGCATTTTTGTTGTCGTGGATGGCCATTATTCTAAACTGTATCCAATTAATGCAGAAGTTCCTCAAGGTTCAGCTTTAGCCCCTACTTTGTTTCTTCTCCACATCAATGATCTCATCTCTAGCACATCCAACACAGTTCACAGTTTCGCGGACGACAGCACCCTCCACTAAAATATACAATATTCTAAGCCTGTCTCTTTAGCCCAATTAGATGAGGATCGCAGACTCATGGAGGGTTATATCTCCGTGGATCTTCAAAAAATATTAGACTGGGGAAGTAGAAATCTTGTACAATTCAACCCCATCAAATCACAGTCTTGCTTTCTTTCTCATAAGAGATACGCCAGCCCTAGACACATCACAATAAACAACCACGTTATTCAAAGTAATGAGTCCTGTGGATCGAAATCTCAATTGGCACCAACATGTCACATCAATTGCAGAAGCGGCTGCTAAGAAATTAGGTTTCCTCTTCCGAGCTCGCAAATACTTTTCACCAGCTAATCTCTATACCTTATATACTTCACAAATAAGGCCAAACCTCGAATACTGTTCCCACATCTGGCGTGCTGCTGCGGCATCTACACTCGCTATTCTGGACTTCATTCAGAAGAGAGCTATACGTCTCATCGGTCACCCTACCCTCACCCAAAGGCTTCCATCCCTTGCCCACCGACGTGCCGTTGGTGATTTCTCTCTCCCTCTCTCTCTTTTATAGATATCTGCACGGGCACTGCTCAGAGGAGTTTTCTTCCATAGTTCTTCCACCTGCTGCCCCCAACAGATCTACCAGGGGAACAGAGCGAATGCACCCCTTTACTGTCCAGGTCAACAGGCATAGAACATCTTGTTATGCCCGCTCTTTTGTCCCGAGGACTTCCAAGTTGTGGAATTCCTTGCCGGCACATGTTTTTCCTTCTCCTCCGAACCTCCAAACCTTCAAGTCCAGAATTAACAAGTTGCCTCTTTCCTCATTGTCGACACCCACGGTACGATAGTGTATGTAAGAATGTAAGCCCTCGTGGTGTGTTGTTGAAACAAAAACAAAAAGAAAGTAAAGTATCTGCCAAATTATTAACATAGCAGTTATTTTCCCTCATTAATCGCCAGAATTATTTCGTTATAGTGAACCTAACCAAACTGGGTTTTTCAATATCATTTACAACCAAAATGTCTGCTGAAAATTATAATTTCAGATTCGCAGGTGATAAGTTATTCAGGCGTTTTGAACAAAAATGAGATCTTGTTCAAAACGTATGAATTATGCGCACTATTGTTTCTCCAAATGTCAAAATGCATTTGGAGAGCATTTATCGAGCTGGAATCGATCGCGAAACTTTATACGTGAAAGACAAGCACGCTACCACTGAGCTCTAAGGGTAGGTTAACTATCGTTTTGTTTACATGATACTTGACACCGGCTTTATGCCCGAGATATTACATATATTAAAAGTATACCTAATAGTGTCGTGCGGTCCATGGAAGCAAGGGAAGCATTGCTTCCCTTAAAATAACGACTACATACCTAAACCACATTATTTAAAATCCGTTTTGTATTTTAAATATTAAATTTCAAATTCTGAAACCAGTTTAATTATTACAATTTTTATTTCGCAAGCTCACACACATAATTATTTATTATGCATCATACTGTATTTGTATATACGCTCCTAGCAAGGACGTCGTCCCAGTAAATGCGACCGCCAGCGAACAGCATGAGCGTGATACTGCGAGTGGATGCAATGGCTTCAGTTAAATACACGTAGTCAGCAGGAAACTTTATAAGAAACCCTAGCTCCACGCGATGTACGCGTATTTTTAGAACGCGTTGTACTGGGAAGACCCGGTGCACATACAAAGTGAATGTCTGTGATTATTTCGTAGATATAAGCAGTTGACTAAGTTAAATACATGGCGTCTCCGTGGCCGTGCGGGAAAGTCGATAACTTTCCAATACGGACTCGGGGGTCGACAGTTCGAGGCTCACCGGCGACGGATGATTTTTCAAATCACTGTCGTCGTTGAGATCTAGCTCAAGGTGGAGGGTAGGTTAGTTTAGATGAGTAAAAAGGGTCAGAAATGGCCTAATTGCCAGTAAGCATCATACCTTTTAAGTTAAATACATTGGCATTTTATGATTATTAATATGACTGCAAGTAGATCAGCTTTTAACAGCGGCGACGGTGGGGATGGGGATTTACAAACTTTACAAACAAGTGGTAATAATAACTGTGATTGTGTTGTGTGTTTTTTGATAACTAAAGGATTTTCAGCTTTACCGTTTGCTGAAAAACTTGCTATTATTAAAAAAAAACAGGCCGAAACCTGCTCTAAAAAACTTAAATACAAGAATAAATCCATGTACGCGATATTTCAACGCGGAAAAAACTTATAAACAATATGAATGGTTAACGGGTTGCGAAAACAGGAATAAACTATTTTGTTGGCCTGGTAGTCTATTTGTGACTGAAAAGGGGGTGTGAAATAAAAGTAGGTTTTCCAAATTGAAAAATCTACATAAAGTAGTAAAAAGACATGTTATGTCTAAAGCGCACTTACAGACCATTTTAAAATTAAGTGTCTTTGGAAAAACGCGAATTGAATACGCCGTTGACAAGCAGATAGAAATTAGTCATCGCCAGCACAATGAACTGGTTGATAAAAACAGAAACATATTAAAAAGACTTATTGATGTTGTGTGTTTTCTTGGTCAGCATGAATTGGGCTTCAGGGGTCATGACGAAACAACTACATGTGCAAATAGAGGAAACTTTCAAGACCTAGTTTCTTTAATAGCCAAATACGACATTTGTTTAAAAAATCACTTTGAACAGTCTAACGTTTTTCGCGGGACATAAAATCGCTTTCAAAATGAGTTAATTTCGGCTGCTTCCACAATTATTTTGAACAGAATTAAATCTGAAATTAAACACACTCGTTTCATTGCTATCGTTCTAGATGAAACAACCGATGTAACTAATTTAGGTCAACTACCTGTAGTAATACGCTACGTAAAAATGGTTGGGAGTGTACAAGAAATATTTTTAGGCTTTAAAAATGTGACAGAACATCGTACCGCAAACGTTTTATATAAAATCGTGCTTAATATTATGAAAGATATTGAGGAGGCTGATAATAAATTAATTAATTGCCCAAAGCTATGATGGGGCTGCTGTTATGGCCGGACATTTAAGAGGTCTTTAAGCTAAAGTGCGGGAAACGTTCTCCAGTGATCTATTTGTACACTGCTGTGCTCATAAATTTAATTTAATTTTATCCCAATCTATAAATCATATTAAAGAATGTAAAGTGTGGTTGCTACCTTAAGTAGAATGAATTTGATAAGTTCTGGGAAAAAACAATTGAATTAGGAGAAGTGGAGCCACAAAGAAAGCGCCTGCGCACTGAAAATGTGTGTAACCTTCAAACTTCTTACCGCCGCCTTTTCTACGAAATCATAGATCAAATTCAGCAACAAATTAACTGCAGATCTGATCATCTCAGTGACCTAAAATTTCTTGAATTGTGTAATTTTGGAGGATTTAAAGGGATACCTTTCCCAGAAGATTATTAAATCATTATTTCACCACTATGGACATCATTTTGACAAAGCCTTATTACGATCAGAACTTACAGTCATTTATGAAACTGATGTTATTGACACAAAAACTAACGCGAGTGAACATTTAACTTTCTTAAAACAATCAAAATTGGAAAATGCATATTCTGAAGTGTTCAAATTATGTGAATTAGTATTAACAATTCCTGTTACTGGTGCATATTTAGAACGAAATTTTTCTACATTGAAACGTATCAAGAGTTTTGTTAGGAATTTAACAGGACCGGAAAGACTTTCCCAAATTTCAATTTTGTCAGTTGAAAATAAACTCGTCCAGTAAATGTCCCAGAATCCACAGTTTTATGACGACATTATTAACGAATTTGCCAAAAACCACAGAAGAATTGAGTTACACTACAAATAGGTAAGTTTCTGAGAATTGCTTCACTTATTTGAAATGTCACCGCACGCCCCTGATACCTAACAATTAATTACAGAGAAAATTATTTTTCAGATGTTCCTTATAAGGAACGGTAGGTTCATTTGGGTTAACAGGAAGATTGGAAATTTGTATTCAGGAACAAGGTCACCAAATTGATCATCTTGTGCAGAGCTAAGTACCTCCCATTTTTCAAAATGTTGTTTAATCAAATATTAAGTAAACGCCTTTTCAATTTATAAAAAAAGCTTCAACAGGCTGTAACTTGAAAACAAAAAACGATCGGACGTTAGTGTATGGGAACATTTTTTTGGTCTTCTATCTCGTGATGCATTGTATTTTGTGGTATGGCACCCTGTAGAAAATGTCATTTTAAAATTCAAATTAAAATATGCGCATGATTATTAACATATCTCCTTTTAATTACTAAAATCTATTAATTATTGATCGGAAATTACGATCTGAAGTCCACTAATAAGTTTGCTAGTTCTTTTTTATTCCTGAAGATAAAAATCGAGATAAATCGTTAATTCCACGAGTAGCCAGTTCATCAATTTACCGGTTCAAGATATGAAACAAAAACAACCATTCATTTTCAGTGGCTAGCCGTGTCAGTTTCTGGCGTACGGAGTTAAATGAAGAAAAGAAAAAAAAAGCGGAGAGCTTCATTAATTTTAAATACGTGTCTTGCGTTTATATTTTATTGCTTCTTTAAAAACGTTGAATGATTTCGGTACACTTCATTTTAGTACATAAGGATGGAATACAGGTATTAAGTACTTAATTTTAATGCCTTTTTTTTTATATATGTATAACCATTTATTTTGGAGACGTCACCGTTTTAATAAAGATACGAGGACCACTCTGATCCTCGTATTTTTATTTCAAAAAAATTATAATAGAGAAGTTAAGACTTTATCTTCAATTAAGAGCGAATTAGTCCCCAAAGTCGGGAACGGTTAAATTTTTAATTTTATATACAGTGTGTCCCAAACTGGATGGGAATATATTGCTATCTCCGTTATTATTACAGATAGGGAGACGGTTAAATTAGCAATGTATAAAGCAAGGAATATCGCCGAATTTCATGATTTTTATTGAATAACTCAGTAGAAGTTGAAGCTAGGTATAGTGAAATCTTAAATAACTCACCATAAAATTCAATTTTCTTTTGAATTGTGTCAACAAAAAAAATAGTAGAGCCGTTTGAAAATATCGAATAGTTGATAATTTTTGATAGCAGCATTTGGAAGACACCTGCGTCCATATGGTACAAAATGAGACCATCGATGCGACATCAGGAGTTAGCCTGTACTGCCAGCTAACTGCTCCGCAAATTTGTTTTTTTTTTAAATTATTTCAACAACACACCACGAGGGCTCGCAGCCTAAATACTATCGTACCGTGGGTGTTGACAAGGAGGAAAGAGGCAACTTGTTAATTCTGGACTTAAAGGTTTGGAGGTTCGGAGAAGAAGGAAAAACATGTGCCGCCGAGGAATTCCACAACTTGGAAGTCCTCGGGACAAAAGGGCGGGCATAACAAGATGTTATATGTTTGGTGACCTGGACAGTAAAAGGGTGCATTCGCTCTATTCCCCTGGTAGATATGTTGGGGGCAGCAGGTGGAGGAACTATGGACGAAAGCTCCTCTGAGCAGTGATCGTGCAGATATCTATAAAAGAGAGACAGGTCACCAACGGCACGTCGGTGGGCAAGGGGTGTCAGCCTTTGGGTGAGGGTAGGATCACCGATGAGACGTATATCTTCTGAATGGACTCCAGGATAACGAGTGTAGAAGCGGCAGCGGCACCCCAGATGTGGGAGTAGTATTCGAGGTTTGGCCTTATTTGTGTAGTATATAAGGTATAGAGATTAGCTGGTGAAAAGTATTTGCGAGCCCGGAAGAGAAAACCTAATTTCTTAGCAGCTGCTTCTGCAATTGATGTGACATGTTGGTGCCAATTGAGATTTCGATCCACAGAAATGCCAACAAGTGAAAAGGACTCATTACTTTGAATAACTTGGTTGTTCATTGTGATGGGTCTAGGGCTGGTGTATCTCTTATGAGATAGAAAGCAAGACTGAGATTTGGTGGAGTTGAAATGTACAAGATTTCTACTTCCGCACCCTAATATTTCATGGAGATGGTTTTCTAATCTTGAGCCGTTTGCGGGATACAAATTTGTTCCTAAACTACTTACTACGGCGGTAGTTTTTTTCAGATAAATTGACACATGTCAAATACTGTAATAGATAAGTTCATATAACTTAGGTTGTCTAAACTCAGAATTAGAAATCCAATCAAAGCTTGTGAAAAAGATGTAGCTTTCTATTTAAAATAGGAAAGTTGGTACCGACTTTTCGCACACATGTATTGCACGGCCTACGTAAATCACCCTGTATATAGGCAAGCTACCTCTAGACAAGTTGTTTTAGATGTGTTTTGAGTGTCGCTAATATATCACACTGACGACCTCTAGTGGAAGCGAAACCGGTATATGTTTCTAATGATGGCCGGAATACATCTAGCCTTACATATTTGTACAAAGCCGCCTCAGTGGTTTAGTTGTAAAAACTTGTGCCTCTAAGGACAAGGTTCCTGGAAAAGCGACAAATTATTTCTCAGTACATAGTGTAAATCAACCTTCACTGAGACTGTAGCATGGAGTTTGAGCAAGTTGAATGCCTGCGCGTTCCACCCTTCGGAGAGGGCGTAAAGCATGTGCCTTCGACCTAATGGCCTTGATTTGAAAGCAACAAATTACTTTTAAGTTTGTCAACAAATTATTTTTAAGTTTGTAAACCAGCCTCAACTGAGATTGTGGCAAGTTGAATGTCTGCACGGTCCGCCCTTTGAATGGAGTCGTGAAGCCGTCCGTCCCTTTGGCCGCTTTAAAGATCTCCACCCTCACTACAGAAAAGAAGGGACGGCAACAGTTCGAAGATAGTGAGGTACAACTCTTCGCTGGCGTCAGCGATTGGCGATAATCGCGAAAGTATACCGACTTTAAGGAAACAAAAATAACGACATAATATTTGTAGATTGTTTTCTGTAACAAGAGACAAAAATGACGTAGCTCATGATCTAAAAATTGTTGGTTAGTTTAACACTGTCTCTATGCATATTTTGTGTTGATCAGAGTCGCTTAGAAAATAGAGTTCCTAGTTATCAACGGGAGCGTTAGTGTGTGTGTGTGTGTGTCTTGTTTCTTTAACGTCGGTCTATTTCCGCGACTATGGCCAATCACCGACGCCAGGGAGCAGTTTCACCTCACTATCCTGGAAATTTTGCCGAACCCCCGCCTTTTTGTAAGGAGGGTAGGGATCTTTAACGCGCCCAACATCGCATGGACACGGGGCCGACGGCTTTACGCCCCCTCCGAAGAGCGGAACGTGCAGACATTCAACTTGCTCAACTACAATGCCAGAACCTCGGTTGATATTAGTGTTACAGTTTGTACTGTAAAAGTGCAAGGAGTACCCTGGGATCGAACCCAGTACCCTTCGGTTCAGAGGCACACGTTCTTACCCCTGATCCACCGAGGCTCTGAGAGCGTTGGTGCAATACATCTTACGATGTGCTCGCTAACGTATCAGTGGCGGCTCGTCAGACGACGCAGGTGAAGCGCTGCTTCACCTATATTTTTCGGTTAAGCAAAACTTTTTTAATCAAATAATAATAATAGAATAAAGATATGAAGATTTGTTGTAAATGAAGGCAATGGTTAAGGCATCAGATGGAAAAAATTGGAAGCAAAAAGAAATTTTATTTGGTATGTCAAAATTTGAAGTGCGAAATTAGGATTCTTACTAACAAACAATTTTGGATATAATATATATTAAATTACGTTACTGTACAGCACAAGTCTTTGACTTATTGTATTAGCGTACTGTATAATTTACACAAATAAACAAATAAAATAAACAAATAAATAATGTTATTATTATTTTTTTTCATTCTCTCAAATTCATTTGGAACAACCACATAAAAATGTCTGGTTACGTCACGCCACAGTTGATCATGTATTTTTATAGTAATTTATGGTCCGATATAATTTGCAAGCCCGCCCCTGGTTACCGAATTGAATGTATACATGCACCAACGCGCAGCGCTTACGTATTGCAGACCACAGACTACTGTGGAGCGTCAAGCAACTGTATACTGACTGAGTCAGATTCGTTCGTATACAAATCCAGCGTCTGCTTCGAGACGCTTGCATGAGACGGTTGCCATGGCAACGGCACGCGCACTTGTAGGTTGCTGTTTGTTAGTGTCACAAAAGTGATGTAGAGTTCTGAGCCTGCTTCAAAGTTTAGTTTCCATCGTTGCATTGTTTCTGCTTCTGAGATGTTCGGAAATTCTGGTGTTGAGAGCTCTCCCAGTTCTCCCAATATGGACAGTGTTACAGTCAAGATCTCCACAGCTAACGCAATAAACCCCTGACCTCTTCAGGAGCGGGATGTCGTCTTTATTGTAAACTAACATTTTGTTAAGAGTGTTTTTCGACTTGTAAGTGAATTTTACGTTGTCTCTCTTCAAGACTCTTGAGATAGCACTAGTAATGGGTCCACAGTATGCCAACGGAAAGTAGCAAACGTTGTAAGTTTGAGATGCTGGGATGACGGAACTTTCTTCTCTTAGAATTTGGCGACTTTTTCTCCTGATCAGTTTATCAACAATGCTGATAGGATAATTGCTGTTAGTGGCTAGTTGCTTGATAATATTTAACTCATTCTCAAATTTTATTTGTGACATAGCTATTCTAAAGGGCCTGTCTATCAAAAACCTCAAGGCCGCCAGTTTATGAGAGATGTGGTGGCATGATCTGAATGGAATTAAATGGTCAGTTTGGGTTGGTTTTCTGTACATTTCAAACTTGATATTGTTGATGGATCTTGTCAATTTCAGGTCCAGAAAGCTAATGGAACCATTCTCCTCCAACTCCATAGTGAAGTTAATGTTGACGTGTAAGCTGTTTAGCCAAGTCAACAAATGATGTAGTTGCTCTGTGGTACCCGACCAGAGCATAAGTATGTCGTCCACGTAACGTGTCCAAGACGAAATGAAGTCTTTAAAGGGATTATAATCTTTGAAAATAAGATCCTTCTCGAAGAAGGTCATGAATACCTCTGCACAGAGAGGGGATAGAGGGTTACCCATAGGAAGGCCATCTTTCTGCAGGAATATTTGGTTATTGAAGGAGAAGTTCTGTTCTAGACAAACTTTAACCAAAGAATTCAACGCTTTTTGCGTATCTGTGCTGATCGAAGAAGTTGCGAGCAGATTTTTAAGTATGAGTGGTATCTATTTCACTGGAACACTGGTGAAAAGATTGGAAACATCAAACGAAACCAACACCGAAGTGTCACTTCTTGGGACATCTCTAAGTCTCTCGTCTAGAGAATATATAGTGCAAGGAAACAAAAACGACAGTCGGTGAAAACAGCAACTATGATAGATTTCTTATAAAGTTCAGTTCCTGTTATAAAAAACAGAACATAAGTATGTTTAGCCATTTTGGTTTTATTCTTTATACATATCATAGGTTGAAGTTAGTGCTTTCTATGAAAGTTCTGCTCTGGTTATGCAGCCTGCCTCGGCAGCTTCTCTACCTGTCTGTTTAAAGATCTTAGATTGTAGTGTTTCAGTGCACTTTAAGCTTAATTTACACGGGCTCTGACCCGTTCTTTTGCTACTTTTGCATTGCTGTATTTACTGCATGGAGGTGCTTTGACCAAGCTTTGGACATTTAGACGTTTTTAACTTCTCGGTTTTTAGCTTCTCAACTTTTTAGCTTTGATTTTATAAATGTAACTGTTATAGAGTATGTTAGTTTTGACTTTAATTTCTATGCAGACTTTGCTTGTAAGACTGTTTAGAATTGTGTAACTGCTTATGTCATGGGATACTTGCCGACCTACCAGAAACTTTGTTTATGACACAACCACTTTTTGTAATGTTTCAGGAAGCCCCTGAAGACGGCTTGTGATATGAGCCGAAACGCGTAGGGCTTTTGCTAATAAATTCAGTCTGGAGTATAGCCTTGTCTTAAAAGTAAAATATGCTTGTAGCTCTTCTCTCTATAAACAGATTTTCATGGGTAATACGCGCGGTATTATATTACCGTACTAAATAATTCTAATATACTTGGTAAAATTAATCAAAGGTGTTGTTTAATACTTTTGAGAGTAAGCAACAATTTTCATAAAGGACAACTTTCCTTGAATAATAAGATATTAAAAGCTTACGAATTTAGTAAGGCACTTCTGTATAATTTTGATCTGTCAAGATTACAGCATACCGTCATCAAGTAGCGAGATCCTCCATACTTAAAACATAATCACACACATCTGTTTTATTATACAACTCTAAACAACTGAATGCAAGAGTAAAGACTTCTCTTAAAGGAAACACATCATTTCCCTTGTGCCTCCAACCATATAATTTAATTTCAAATTATCATGACAACTTTGTAATTATTACGAAATGCCAATTCCCTCTTTGGACCAGGGCAAGTGCCCGAATTATTGCAGCGATCTGAAGCAATTGGAGCAAAACGAGAAGGTACCATTCTTGCACCAGTAAAACCTGAATGTTTGTGTTTATTAAAACAGCTACCTTACCTAAACAAAATGCTATATACAAGGCCCACTCAGAAAATAATCAGTTAAGTAAAATAATAAACACATATTATGTCTGGTTGCAAAAAACCTTGCGAAATATTTAATGCGACGTTAAATTTATGAGTTCATTGGTTCAGTCTACAGTGGCCATTTTTCCCTTAGGGCTCGTCGACGTCTTTGCCGCCCCGATAACACCGCAGCCTTTGGCTTATTCTGCATGCCCTTTGTCTTTTCTGCTCCACCTATTCCAAAATCACTGTGCCTTGAACTAGTCTGCACAGCGATTGGTAGGGTGAAGTTTTATATTGCTCTGTCTTCGGTCTATATAAGAATAATAAATAATTTATACTACAGCCAGGCGGCTAATAGCAGGTGGACAATGAACTCTCAGAAGAAGTAAAAATACAACGTGGTGTAAGGCAAGGATGTGTACTATCGCCGCTATTATTTAATCTTTACTCGGAAGAAATCATTCAGAGAGCGCTGGAAGAAACAACAATAGGAGTAAAGGTCAATGGAATACCCATTAACAATATCCGGTATGCAGACGACACCATACTCATTTCCGAAACAATAGAAGATTTACAGAGCTTAGTAGATCAAGTAGTGACGAGTAGCGAGGAGAGCGGACTTACCTTAATAAATATCAAAAAGACCAAATTTATTACCATTACAAAATCGGTTCGGCAACAGGAAAACCTATGGATCAACGGAGAACTAGTAGAGAAAGTCAGTAAGTACAGGTACCTGGGAACAACTGTCAATGAAAATAATGAGTACACTGAAGAAATTAAATCAAGAATTGGACAATCCAGAACCATATTTAACAGAATGAGAAGCGTGTTATGCAGTAGAGATCTTAACTTACAACTTAAGAGTCAGAATATTGAGATGCTACATTTTCTCGATGTTGGTATATAGGATGGAATCATGGACGTTAAAGAAAGATATAAGTGATCGACCGGAGGCATTTGAGATGTGGTCATTTAGAAGGATCTTGAGGATAAGTCAAGTAGACATTGTAACAAATAAGGAGGTACTGGGAAGAATGAGAAAAGAAAATAAATATTGAACACAATTAAAATAAGAAAGCTGCAATATCTGGGCCACGTGATGAGAGGAGAAAAATATGTATTGTTGCAGAGTATTATGCAGGGAAAGAGAAGCAGGGGAAGAAGACGCATTTTCTGGCTAAATAACCTGAGAAAATGGTACAACTGTAGTTCCATTGAGTTGTTCAGAGCTGCAGCATCAAAAGTGAGAGTCGCCATGATGATAGCCAACGTTCTAAGAGGAGACGGCACTTGAAGAAGAAGAAGTCTCCGGTCTAGGCTGTCCGTAGATCAGTTGTCCTTTGCGGTCCAGAGCTTTCCACTCGCACAGGATGTGCTGGGTTGATTCCTCCCCCTCGCGGTTATACAACTCGATAAAACGTTTTCCAAAAATGCACCCCTAAGGAGCTACAGCCCCTAGAAAGACACTTAAAAATGTTGTTGTTGTTGTTGTGTTCGACGAAGGGATGGCCTCGGAAATCAAGTTCAGCCGGCCACAGTACATTCCAAAGATATAATTCAATTCTCTACATATTATAGAAATGTATAGTGTAGACTCATATACACATATATTAAGAGACACTCATAAACGCAGAAACATGGTAAAAATAATAAGTGGGTAATAAAGTAATTGTGGTCTCTAAACTAAAGTTTTAAACTTATTAGCTTATTGTTTTTGTAATTAAATTACTGACGGGTGAAACGAATATGTGTGTTTTACATGTATAGATAACTTAAAAATGTTCTTTTTGTCATTTTCTTAAAACTACTGCAGGTAACTTAATGAAATTTGACAAAGGGGCGTAGTTTTTTTATGAGAAATATTACTAATTTATTCGAATCGTCATATTTCATTCAGAGGCGTAACTTACAAGGGGGCTGGAATGGTTCAATTTCTATATCTTTTTTGTGCGTGGTTTTATCTAATACATTTATCAATGATGTACAACATGCTTGAGAAATCTTGTAATTGCACTGACAATTTTGAAAAAAACCGTTTTGAGGATAGTAGGCTATGAAATCCAATACCAGAAAACAAATGACAAAAAAGGGTTCAAAAAGCAGTAGGCCATGGAATCTAACAATAGACTTTTAACATAATTTTCCGTAATGATTCACGATAAAAAAATATTGTGATTTAATTTACAATACTTAATTAGGTAATAATACTAGGTAATATTATGTGAAACAGTTTAATAACGAAACCCGACAATAACAAATAGAAGCTTAAACTCCACAAAACAACACAATTGGGAACGGAACTCAACAAATAATAAAATAGAAACCTAAAAATACACTAAACAGAAAATTGTTCAATATGGCCACCATTTTGTTCAATGCACTTTATACAACTTTTTGAAACATGCCTGCAAACTCTGGTGAGGGTGTTTTGGTTAATATGATTTATAGCTTCCTAGATTCTGTTTCATAATTCATTGATGTTTTGTGGTCGATCGAATTTATACACATCATTCTTCAGAATACCCCAAAAATAGAAATCCATGGCTGTTATATCAGGACTTCGAGCACACCAATGAACCGGCCCATTGTTACAAATGACATAATTATTAAAATTTTGGTACAAAAATTCTTTGACGATCCTAGCTGTGAGCTGGACAACCGTCTTGTTGGTACCAAATTTCGTCCAATTTATCATGAACTCTTCTAATTCTTACTCTTATAATTGTTGGTAAGATATCATTTCTCAATAGATTAAGATACATTTTCCCTAGTTAAATTATTTTCAAAAACGAACGGACCAACAATGAAGTTACCTTATTTTTTTTAAATTAACTGTCTAATCTACAATTAAAATAAAAGCTTTTTACCTAATAAGCCGCACCAAACATTAATACCAAATCTGTCTTGCAATCTTCCTTTAGATGGGGATTTTCATTTGCCCAATAATGCCTATTATGGCGATTATACACACCACAATTTGTAAATCTGGATTCGTCAGTCCATATTATTTTCAAATGAAAATTTTCATCTTGCTGACATTGTCCTTGATACCATCCGCAGAATTGAAGTCGTTTACGTTAATCGTCAACATTAAAGCCTTGTCCGATTGTAGGTTTGTATGGATGGTAATGACTTTGTTTTAATACACGGTGTGCCGTACTTTTTGGAACGTCAATTTGTTCACCATAAAACCGAACAGATTGCGGAGAGTTTTCGTTTGAAACCTGTAAGACAGCATTATTTCTTTCTTCATTTCTAGGCATTGGTAGTTTCTTTGCGTGGAAGTTACCGTCGTTTAATAGATTGGTCACTATCCTGTGAAATATTTTGGTGTTTGGTTGTCGTCTTTCTGGGTAGTTGTTTTGATGTGAATTTGCAGCTGCCTCAGTATTTCGGTTAGAACGAATATAACATTCCAACATGTCAAAATATTCTTCATTACTGAACATATTGTTGAATAATATTTAAAATTAACAGGAAACAAACTATTTAATACAAAATTGTATAGCAACCTTTCTTCTGTTGTTTTTCTGTTGACTTACGTTTAAAAATCAAATAATTTTGACAGGCGTCGTCGTAAATCATTAGTCTGCTTTTTATTGACTTCTGTTAGTAAATCTAGTTATTTACTAGGTTTATCTATTTAATTAAATTATAACAATTTTTTAGGATAATGTTGTAATGTAAAATATCCTTTATAATAATGGGCCGATTCATTGGTGTGCTTAAGGTTCCTATTTTTTTTATCGTGAATCATTACGGAAAATTATGTTAAAAGTAGAAGTCTATTGTTAGACTTCATGGCCTACTGCTTTTTAAACACTTTTTTTTGTCATTTGTTTTCTGGTATTGGATTTCATAACCTACTATTCCCAAAACGGTTTTTCTCAAAATTCACATTGCAATTACTAGATTTCAGATCATTGGAAAGCTCTTTTCACAGGTTATCACGTGAGCAAAAAATTCAATATGGCTGCGATAATAAAAACAAACGTTGATACCTGTAGCTCAAAAACAAATGACAATCCAAAATGGAGAATAGCACAAAAAGATTACTCTGTAAAAAATGTCCTGATGATGTGCAAGTCTTAGACATGTCAGATCAACGCCTACTCAGATATTGAAGAAAAACTAAGTCGACAAATTTTGGTTTTTTCAAAATAACTCGAAAACGAAAAGAAGCAGGGCAAAATACAATTGGAACGAGCATAAAATTCTACAAAACATTGCTAATTTAACCGTCTCCCTATCTGTAATAATAACGGAGATAGCAATAAATTCCCATCCAGTTTGGGACACACTATATAAATGGAATAATTTTGTTCATACAGTTAGTTTAGCGACAGCTACTGATGAAGACAACTTTGTTGTCGAAATACGTATCTAGCGCATAAGTGTCTGTTATTATTTTCGTGGTTTTTGAGGCGATTCTGCTTTTTGTTTCAGTTTCCAGCCACAGTGTCCAACCTTAGTCTTTTAAGAAAACTCACTGAAAGTAACATATCAACTCCCACTAACCAATAAACATGAGATAATAATGATATTATAAAGCGATAAAATAAGGTAAGATATTCAAACAACAATACATTTGAAACTGGATATAAACGGAAAACGAAGTTTTGACAGCTAAATCATCAATTACAAACGAATTCATATAAATCACGTCCCTTTAATCAACATTTAAATAGAAATACGAGCATGGGAAATATGAGCCTTTCAGCCATAATCGGTGAATCCACTAAAAAGAGTAAGGTTACAACGTGTTGAAGCACCTGTTTTGTGTTCCTGGGTGTTCTTTGGTGTCATCCACATTACACGCCACCATTGTTGCTGACGGGAAGTCGTTCTTTTAGCTTGTAAACGGAAACATGCGAGGTTCATTTAATGTATGTACTTGTATGTCTCTTCTTTGTTGCGGCGACATATTATACGTTTGATAACGTTACTGTATATGTTTGGGTGAAATTACAAGTAAAATAAGAGAATAAAAAAGATAATATGTTTGTGGTTCGTTTGTTGTTGTAAAAGAAGGCATGTGGTTATCAAAATAATTGAAATTAAATAATTAAGTACGTTTTGGACGGAATAGAATATCCTTGTGGCTTGTTTGTTGTAAAAGAAGGCATGTGGTTATGAAAACAATTGCAATAATTAAGTAAGTTTTAGATGGAATAGAATGGGCATCCTTGAAACAGTTGGTGTTATACAAATAAAATGTAGTTTTAGTGAATTTTCTTTAAAAATTAGGGTTTTTCTCAAAATGTTAAAGTCGCGATTTGAGACGTCAAAATTGGCAATGTTTAGGTTAAGCTCACAAAACGCTTCTACACAATCCCAGTCAAGAAAACGGTCAAGTATTTAATGACGTAAGAAACCGCCATGTTCGCATTCTTTCTGAGGCAAAAAATCGTTTAATAACCACATCAAAAACAAAGTCCTCTCAAGCTGCAACGGCAGCAAACCCTTCTGGACTCTTGCTAAATCTATTGGGAATAATTTCTGCAAGAGCACGTTCCCACCTTTTGTTTCAGGGGATGAAATTGTTTCTACCGCCCTGGGTAAAGTTGAACTTTTTGCCTCGTTCATCGCCGGCAATTCTACTCTCAACCCACCTCCAAATGTTCAACCACCAACAGTCCCCAATGTCGCGCATAAAATGACGGATATCATTTTCAAAACTAAAAAGGTACGAAATATGCTTTCTTCTCTTAAGACCAGGAAAGCCTCTGGCCTTGACGAGATCCTATCAATTGTTCTCAAAAAATGCGCACTAGAACTTGCTCCTGTCCTGACTCGTCTGTTTCAGACATATTACAATAGAGGCATATTCCCTAGTAACTGAAAAACTACTCAAGTACAACCCGTTCCCAAGAAAGGATCCAAAGCGCTTGCCTAGCAACTACAGTCCTATTTTTCTCCTTTCAATCGTCTCTAAAGTGATGGAAAAGTATATAAACACCGAATTACTCAAATTTCTTGAAAAACACAGTCTAATCCACGACACGCAGTATGGATGCCGTCAGCGCAGATCAACTGCCGACCACCTTTCTTTTCACACCCATCTCAGATTGTCGCTCTAAACATATCCAAAGCATTCGACCAGATCTGGCACGCAGCGCTAGTTAATAAATTTCCGGCCTATAGTCTACCACCAAAACTCTGTACCTAGACAGCAAATTTCCTCTCCAACCGGAGCATTTCTGTTGTCGTGGATGGCCATTTCTCTAAACTGTATCCAATTAATGCCGGAGTCCCTCAAGATTCAGCTTTAGCCCCTATTTTGTTTCTTCTCCACATCAATGAACTCCTCTCTAACACATCCAACCCAGTTCACAGTTACGTGGACGACAGCACCCTCCACTCAAATATACAATATTCTAAGCCTGTCTCTTTAGCCCAATTAGATGAGGATCGCAGACTCATTGAGGGTTCTGTCTCTGTGGATCTCCAAAAAATATTAGACTGGGGAAGTAGAAATCTTGTACAATTCAACTCCACCAAATCGCAGTCTTGCTTTCCATCTCAAAAGAGATATACCAACCCAAGACCCATCACAATGAACAACCAAGTTATTCAAAGTAATCATAGATTTTCACTTGTTGCCATTTCTGTGGATCGAAATCTCAATTGGCACCAACATCAATTGCAGAAGCGACTGCTAAGAAATTAGGTTTTCCCCTCCGGACTCGCAAATACTTTTCACCAGCTAATCTCTATACCCTATATACTTCACAAATAAGGCCAAACCTCGAATACTGCTCCCACATCTGGGGTGCCGCTGCCGCTTCTACACTTGCTATCGTGGACTCCATTCAGAAGAGAGCTATACGTCTCATCGGTGACCCTACCCTCACCCAAAGGCTTCCATCCTTTGCCCACCAACGCGCCGTTGGTGACCTCTCTCTTTTTATAGATATATGAACGGGCACTGCTTAGAGGAGCTCTCTTCCATAGTTTCTCCACCTGCTGCCCCCAACAGATCTACCACAGGAACAGAGCGAATGCACCCTTTTACTGTCCAGGTCACCAATCATAGAAGATCTTGTTATGCCCGCTATTTGTCCCGAGGACTGCCTTGCCGGCACATGTTTTTCCTTCTCCTCCGAACCTCCACACCTTCAGGGTTCATAATTAACAAGTTGCCTCTTTCCCCCTTGTCGACACCCACGGTACGATAGTATTTAGGCTGTAAGCCCTCGTGGTGTGCTGTTGAAATATTTTTAAAAAATCGGACCAGTTTTTTCTGGAACTTTTAAAGTTTATTTTCGTAAAATATTTGTACTTTTTGAAACCACAAAGCTATTTTAACGAAATATGGTACATTGTTTGTAGTATATAGGTTGTACTGCCAAACTAATGTCCTTCTTTTAAAAACAAGACATATTTGTCATTAAAAACATTTTTACGAAAATTCTCTACCATAACGCACTTGCTGAGTCCAGACTTTTTTTTATATCTACCCATTTACGTTTCATATTTTAAACTCTCGAAAATTGCTCCCGTTTGTGATTAGATCACGTGATTCAGAGTTTTTTTGTTGCACGTTGACAAAAGAAAAACACTGGAATTTCGCCATAAACCACATGGATGAAAGATAAAACCACAATATATGATTAAAATGGATTATCCCCCGACCAGCTTGCGGCTTAGGTACATCAATGAATGTTGTTTAATTTTTCATTCTTTTTATTTGATGCCCTCACAGTGAGATATTGAATTTCGTAATTTCATACGCCTAAAGTTAATCGGCTGTAAATAATGATACTGTATCGTTCCCCGCTGAAGATTTCAGCGTGTGAAACTGAAAACTAATTTCAGCGAACAATATAGATAACAATGAGTTATTCAATTGTGCGAATTGTCAGCTATTCCATTTATTAAAGTAAATTTGATCTAGCCGTATGGATGGCAACCACTTTACTATGTAAATTGCCACGACCTAGATGCTAGATATCAGCCAATAACTCACCTGGGCGTTCACTTTCTAACTTATGAATATTTTACTGAGAGGTTATTAAACAAACACAATTTAATATGTGTTTATACATTTAATTACTACGTAGACTTTGTCTATAAACACTTTCAGAATATTAATTATACATAAAATTCATTAACTGATGCGAAATCATGTTTCGGTTGTGTGAGCGGTCGATATTGTGATAAATTAACTTTATATATATATATATATATATATATATATATATATATATATATATATATATATATATATATATATATATATATATATATATATATATATATATATATATATATATATATGAGATATACCTGATTCCCGGGTTGAACCGCGTCCAGAATTTATTAAAACTCGACGTTTCGGCTCCTGTTTTAGAGCGATTTTCAAGAGGTAAGGGAAATATGTAAGGACACTCTAAGGCCTCAATCTTCCTACTTCTTAGAGCGATAGACAGAGGTGGGTTGAGTTGTTCTGGCTTGATTACGGGGCCTCAATCTGCCTACTCCCCAAATCTCGCTGGAGATCGTCTCGAAAGTCTCAGTGTGTTTAACCCCAGGCCTCAAAGATATCTGACAGTTCGTTGCAAGTCCTGCATTATATGTCTCGTTCCGTCTACCTGTTTCGTTATCAGTGAAAGTAGTCGGGTCACGGTCAATTAAGTCAGGGACTTTGGTCACAGCACTTCAAAGACTAAGAGGATTACCGGCATTTGTTGAGACAGATAAGGGGGCAATGAAATTTTCTTTTCTTTTTGTGTGTCTGTAATGAAGATATAATAAATTTCCAAGTAATCGGAAGGCGAAGACCATCATCTCTCTTATTTAAACAATCGGGGCGTTTTCCGATCTCGATTGCTTCGCGGATAATTCTCGTTTTGAAGTTGTAAACCGGGGCTATTGTTTTGACATTATCGAAGTCTATTTTGTGCCCTTTATGAATATGATGCATGGCCAGCACCGATGAGGGGTCGGACTTTCTAACTGCGAGGGTGTGTTCATATATTCTATTGTGGATGCGTCTATTTATTTGTCCTACATAAGTTCGGGAACAGTCGGAACAAGGAATTTCGTAAACTCCGTGGGATTCGTTTGGAATCGTATCCTTGGGAGTTTTTATCATATTTGACAGTTTTTGCTCTGTTGTGAATACGGTTTTGATATTATGGGTTCTAAAAATTCGGCTGATGTTGTCGGTGACACCTTTGATGTATGGTAAAAACGCTGTGTGTTGTTGTGTGGACTCTGTCTGTTCTTGTTGTGGTGTAGTGGTTTGTTGTTGTGATTTTCTAATGTTTCGTAGGATGTGATTGTTGTCGTATCCTTTTTTTAGCAATATCTATCTTAATGAGTTTAATGTTTCTGTTTATTGTTGTTGTCCGTTAGTCTAAGGGATCGTGTTCGAACAACGGAATTTAGTTGCGATGGGTGGTGGTGAGATTGTGCGTTAAGATAACGATTAGTGTGGGTTGGTTTTCGGTACACTGTGTAAGAACCAACCCACACTTATCGTTATCTTAACGCACAATCTCATCATCACCCATCGCCATTAAATTTAACTGTCCATAACTTTTGTACACACAAAATGTTCCGAGAAAACCTGGCCCGATTTTCCTGGCTAACGAATTTATCCAAGCCACTTGCGAAAGGAAGGTACTCACCGAATTTGATCCAAATTGGCCCATGTTATCGGTGTGATACATACATACATACATACATACATACATATATATATATATATATATATATATATATATATATATATATATATATATATATATATATATATATATAAACCTATAAAAAGTTAAACTGACCTCGGATATGTGTTATAGAGGGCCTAATTACTGCTCATTTGAAGAAATTTTTTCAAAATTCAAAAGTCGGGATCTCCTCATTAGTGTATTTTTTTAAAAGAAAATTCACTAATATTGCGGTGTATAAAGGTGTCCCGAATTTCTTGTACCGACATCAACTTAATTTTTTTTAAAGGTAGCCCCAATTTTTTATAACATTTTTAGATCCCGGCAAAAAAATAAAGGGTGTGATGTCATAAAAATTTTCTTCGAAATCCCAATAGTTTTCGGGTTATTCGAAAAGTCGTGTGAAAAATACATTTTCATTGCTCTACAAAAATATCAATTGTGCTTTATGACGAACCAGTATTGTGTTAAACTTCTGCGGAATTCGTCTCAGATAGTGGGTCAAACAAAATATGAGGCCAAACTCGACCGCTACCGGGTGTTCAGCAATTTATGTTTTTCTGGAAGAAATTCAAAGTTTAAAAAGTCGCTTATTTCAAACGGGACATCCTGTATTTTTCTTCACAATCAATTAGATCATACACTGGCCTATAGCTTTAATCAGACATTCCCTATAGCAAAGATATACGGTTTATGTTTGTCAATTTTTCGTTAAAAGTAATGACAGAATGTTCTAAACAGATTCTTTTATTATTTAAGGTCTTACAATGTAAAATAAAAAGATGACTATTTTTTATATTATGGACAGGATCAAGGCGATGTTCCGTTTTTATTAGGGCTAGTAAAAAACGGAAAAAGACTTATCCATTTGGCCTTTATAAAAAAAAATAACGTTTGAAAACGGTTAATTTTATATCAGCAAATAACACTGACTTAATATATCAGCAAATATCGATCAAACCTTTAATTTAAAAACACCTAACTGGACGCTATCCAAGCACGGAGTAGCAAAAGCGAGTTTAACTATATCTCATATAAAACTTTCATAAAAACTCGCTTTTGAAGTCAGCGGATTAGAGTATTTTATTGAAGGAATTTCTTTTGATCTCGCTGGTAGCAAAAGGCTAAGCGTCAAATATGTGCCAACTGCCTGTCAGAATTACACCTCTTTTATCACAAACACTGCTAATACAGAGCTCATAAATAATTGCTGTCGAAAAAATGACGTTTCAAAAAATAATTAACTTACTCCAACTGGATTAAATAAAGTGTTTTAAAGAGGATGCGTTTTTGAGGTACCTATATGTTCCTGCACATAAATCAATGGTGATCAATAACATAACCTATTTACACAAGTAAAAGTCTGGAGGCAGCTAGTGCACTATGGTAGCAAATTTTCGTAAAAATGTTTCAAATCACGATTTTTTTTTTCATTAAATACTTATAACTTTTTTTAGTGAATCTTCTTTTTAAAAAATCACTAATGAGGAGATCTTTACGCGAACTAGGCCCCTAAAACCCATATCAACGGTCAGTTTCAATTATATATATATATATATATATATATATATATATATATATATATATATATATATATATATATATATATGTACATAAATGTTCAACTAAATCAACCTATTTCTCGATATTTATCTGAAAAGTAAACTGTGAGAACTGATTCGGTCGTGTTAGGACAAGCAAAAACTATTATGAAGAATACACAACCCCATCCGAAGACATACTTTATATATATATATATATATATATATATATATATATATATATATATATATATATATATATATCCCAAACTGGATGGGAATGTATTGCTATCTCCGTTATTATTAGAGATAGGGAGACGGTTGAATTGTCTTGCACATTATCAGTACACTTTTTAGAGAGTAATCTTTTTATGCCATTCTTAACTTTGGATTGTCATTTGTTTTTGAGCTACAGGCATCAACGTTTATTTTTATTATGGCAGCCATATTTGATTTTTTGCTCATGTGATAACCTGTGAAAAGAGCTTTCCAATGATGTACAACATGCTTGAGAAATCTTGTAATTGCACTGACAATTTTGAGAAAAACCGTTTTGAGGATAGTAGGCTATAAAATCCAATACCAGAAAACAAATGACAAAAAAAAGTATCAAAAAGCAGTAGGCCATACAGTCCAATAGACTTCTACTTTTAACATAATTTTCCGTAATGATTCACAATTAAAAAAATATTGCTATTTAATTTACAATACTTAATTAGGTAATAATGCTAGGTAATATTATGTGAAACAGTTTAATAACGAAACATGCCTGCAAACTCTGGTGAAGTGTTTTGGTTAATATGATTTATAGCTTCCGTGATTCTGTTTCGTAATTCATTGATATTTTGTGGTGGATCGAATTTATACACATCATTCTTCAGAGTACCCCAAAAAATAAAAATCCATGTACCGTCTTGTTGGTACCAAATCTCGTCTAAATTATAAATGAACTTTTCTAATTGTTGGTAAGATATCATTTCTCAATAGATTGAGATACCTTTGCCAAGTTAAATTATTTATAAAAAAGACGGACCAACAATGAAGTTACCTACATTTTTTTAAATTAACTGCCTAATCTACAAATAAAAATAACTGTTTTATACCTAATAAGCCGCACCAAACATTAACACCAAATCAGTCTTGCAATCGTCTTTTTTTCTTTAGATTGGGATTTTCATTTGCCCAATAATGCCTATTCTGGCGATTATACACACCACGATTTGTAAATCTGGATTCATCAGTCCATATTATTTTCAAATGAAAATTTTCATCTTGCTGACATTGTCCTTGATACCATCTGCATAAGAAGTCGCTTAGGATAATCGTCAACATTGTAGGTTTGTATGGATGGTAATGACTTTGTTTTAATACACGGTGTACCGTACTTTTTGGAACGTCAATTTGTTCACCATAAAACCAGAGGACAGATTGCGGAGGGTTTTTGTTTGATACCTGTAAGACGGCATTATTTCTTTCTTCATTTCTAGGCATTGGTAGTTTCTTATCGTGAAAGCTACCGTCGTTCAATATATTGGTCACTATCCTGCGAAATATTTTGGTGTTTGGCTGTCGTCTTTCTGGGTAGTTGTTTTGATATGAATATGCAGCTGCCTCAGTATTTCGGTTAAAACGAATATAACATTCCAACATGTCAAAATATTCTTCATTACCGAACATATTCTTAAATAATATTTAAAATAAACAGGAAGCAAACTATTTAGTACAAAATTTAAAGTAACGTGTTAAATTGCACCTCAAATTGTTCAGATAATTAAGAATTACAGTATTTTTAATTGTGGCGATAGTGTTATATCTATAGCGACCTGTCTTCTGTTGTTTTTCAGTTGACTTACGTTTAAAAATCAAGCAATTTTCAAAGACGTCTTCGCAAATCATTAATCTGCTTTTTATTGAGTTCTGTTAGTAAATTTAGTTATTTATTAGGTTTAGCTAATTAATTAAATTATAACAATTTTTAGGATAATGTTGTAATGTAAAATACCATTTGTAATAATAGGCCGATTCATTGGTATGCTCAAAGTTCCTATTTTTTTATCGTGAATCATTACGGAAAATTATGTTAAAAGTAGAAGTCTATTGTTAGACTCCATGGCCTACTGCTTTTTGAACACCTTTTTTGTCATTTGTTTTCTGGTATTGGATTTTATTAAAGCCTACTATCCTCAAAACGGTTTTTCTCAAAATTGTCAGTGCAATTACAAGATTTCTCAAGCATGAGGTACATCATTTGAAAACTCTTTTCACAGGCTATCACATGAGCAAAAAATCCAATATGGCTGCGAATAATAAAAACAAACGTTGGTACCTGTAGCTCAAAAACAAATGACAATCCAAAGTTGAGAATAGCACAAAAAGATGACTCTCTAAAAAGTGTCCTGATAATCTGCAAGTCTTAGACATGTCAGATCAACGCCTACTTAGATATTGAAAAAAAAGAAATCGACAATTTTTTTTAAATAACTCAAAAACGAAAAGAGGCAGGGCAAGTCTCAGATTGCCTTTTCCTTTTTAAAATAGTAAACGGTTTAATAGACTCTCCGGAACTTCTAAGTCGGTACGTTTCAATGTTCCAAATCGACTTCTCAGGGTGGCTGAACCTTTTTCCTTGCCCTTTAGCAGAACTAACGCTGCTCTAAATTCGCCGCTGTCAAGAATGTTGAGAGCGGGTAATGAGTTCTCAGCCATCGACATGTTCAGTGACTAATTGCTCGGGTATAAAAAAGCTCTGAAAGTCCGACTATTGTTGTTGCCTTGATTTTTTTGATTCTTTATTTCCCTCCATATTATAAGTGTGTGCACAAGTATGTGCAAATTGTATTTACAACTTAAATTAAATATTGTTTTGATTTGTTTTTAGAATAACGAATAATGTTTTTGTTATCACTGCTATATATTTGTATTTATATACTCTGTATGTGATCCTATTTTGGGGGCAATTCCGCTGGTATCCAAACAAACAAACAAATAAATAAAAAACTCTGGAAGCAGCAAGTGCGTTATGGTAGTGAATTTTCATAAAAATGTTTTTCATAACAAATATGTCTTTTTTTTTAAAAAGAAAAGCAGGCATCAAATTTGGTTACCAGTATAACCTCTATAGTGGGAACAATGTACCACATTTTATCAAAATAACTTTGTTGTTGGAAAAAGGGCAAATATTTTTCAAAAAGTAACTTAAAATATCCCCGAAAAACTGGCCCCATTTTCCTGGCCAACGAATCTCCTCAAGGTATTTAGCCCCTACCAAGATATAATTATTTACAAAAAGCTTTTCGACAAAACGTACAACAAAATTTGTAAACAACTTTTTTGCGAAAATCCAAAAACATTTTTTTTTACAATAACTTATTAAACATTAGGTACTAATTACCAAAATTTTACAAAAATTTCACAAACAATGATTTCTACATAAACAAATAAAGTTCGCTACCATAACGCACTTGCTTCGTTCAGAATTTTTTTCTTACAAACATGCATTATATTTCGATGGAAAATGCAAAAATGCAATAACATAAGGTGTGTTTGATTTAAAAAAAAAAGAAAATTTGTATCACCAACGACTTATGGGCCACCCTGTGATTGTAGAAATATTTTTTTAAGATGTAGCTCAAGACACCCTATAATTAATATATACAAATTTTTTTCATATCTTGTATAATAACGGATATATTGAGCTTTATTGATTTTTTACGAAAATTTGACAAAATTTATATACCATTAAACGATAAACTCTATAGCTAAGGCTACTGCCAAGCATCAGAGAAAGGGTCTATTTGAAATGAATTTTCTGGAAATATTTTAGTAAAATGAAGGACAATGACGGTTGAAACTAAGACTTCAGGGTTTGTAAAACATCCTTCCTGAGACATTTTATTTCCATGGCCCGTATTAGATTCAAGTTCTTTGCTTAATTGTTGCCAATTTTGACATCTAAATCGCAACTTTGACGTTTTGAGGAAAACCCTAATTTATTTTTCTTTAATTGCCTATAACTTTTTTGTCTTTTGAGCTACAGGGCTAAATTTTGGTGGGTAACTTACGTATAAGAACATAAACCCGTGTACCAGATGGTTGCCCTTACTTTGTTTATTCCGGAGATATAAATTTTTTTCGAAAGAAAACCCAAAATTTTCCAGGAAAACCTTGGCAGATTTTCCTGGCTAACGAACTTATCCAAGCCATTTGCAAAAGGAATTTATTCACCAAATTTAATAAAAATCGGTCAATTATTTTTTGACTTATCGGTGTGATACATATATATATATATATATATATATATATATATATATATATATATATATATATATATATATATATATATATATATATATATATATATATATATATATATATATATATATATATATATATATATATATATATATATATATATATATATATATATAAAAATATAAAAATTGAAACTGACCCCGGATATGTGTTCTGGGGGGCCTAATTAGCGCTCATTTGAAGAAATTTTTTCAAAATTCAAAAGTCGGGATCTCCTCATTAGTGAATTTTTTTTAAGAAAATTCACTAATAAATATTTGGAACGAGCATGAAATTCTACAAAATATTGCTAATTTAACCGTCTCCCTATCTTTAATAATAACGGAGATAGCAATACATTCCCATTCAGTTTGGGATACACTATATATATATATATATATATATATATATATATATATATATATATATATATATATATATATATATATATATATATATATATATATATATATATATATATATATATATATATATATATACAGGGTCGCTGATAAGTCTGGAAACGGTCGATTATCCGGGAAAATATACAAGGTGTCGAAAAAAGTTTTATAAAAAAGTTTTTGGGTTCTTCAATGTCTACTAGGCGGTGATAATTTCATTTATACAGGGTTGGTCATACAGGCGTGGCACACCAATATTAATTTTTTTTTAATGGAACACCCTATATATTATTCGATATTTCAATCCTTCTCTTAATTTTGAGCAACATTTATCAGAAGCATGATGTACATAAACTCAATCGTTTCCGGGTAAAAAAATAAATAAAAATAAACGCTATTGTTTTTAAAATCTATTGGATGAAGAACAAAAATAAATGAAAAGTAGAATATCTCTTGAAAACAATCTGTGAGTGTGAAAAAAACCGGTTGCGATGTTTTTAACATTGTTTGGAATCCTATTTTATAAGATGTTCAAAGTGTTCTCCATTGACCTCCTGACAATAATGAATTCGCTTAACAAAACATTGCACTGCATTTACAAGAGCGTTTTGAGGAATGTTATTAATTTCATGCACAATCCTTGCTTGCAACTCTTCAATATTCTGCGGTCTATTTTGGTAAATTAAATTTTTTACATGACCCCACAAAAAAAAGTCAAGCGGCGTCATGTCGGGAGACCTAGCTGGCCATTCAATAGTTCCCCTGCGCCCTATCCATCTGCCAGGAAAGGTTTGATTCAGATATTCCCGTACCTCAATTCCAAAATGAGGGGGTGCCCCATCCTGCTAAAACCATATTTCTTCCGCTGGTAGATTTGGGTCGTTATTGTTCGGAAATAATCGACTTACGTCTGGAACAATTGATTCTTGCAAAAGTGTCAAATATCGAGCAGAGTTCAAATTACCGTGTATAAAATAAGGTCCTATGATATGTCCACCAATAATAGCACACCAAACATTTACTTTTTGCGGTCTTTGGGTGTGAATTTGTTCCATCCAATGTGGGTTTTCGTCTGACCAGTACCTACAGTTGTGTCGGTTGACTTGTCCATTCAAACAAAATGTAGATTCGTCGGAAAACAAAATGTGGTTGGCAAAGTTAAAATTTTGGCGTAACTTCTCCATAATAAGTTCACAGAACTCGATTCTGCGATCAAAATCGTCTTCACTCAGTTCTTGCAATAAATGAATGTTATATGGACGGAACTTTTCCCGCTTCGTAATCTTTTGAATTGAATATCGACTCATATTGTGATTTAAAGCCAATTGCTGTGCCGAAGTTTTCGGATTTTCCACCACATCCAATATTACATTCAAAGAATTTTCTTCATTTGTAACGGTTACTGGCCTTCCAGTTCTAGGTTTATCCTTGATACCGCCAGTTTCGTGAAAACGATGCAAAGTTTTCGAAACTGTGGATTTGGAGATCGATTCCTGCTCAGGATGCAACTCATTGAACATAATCACCACTTGAGCAAAACTTCGTGTTCTATCACCGTACCCTATCATCATTAAAATTTCGATACGTTCGGTTTCACTTAAACTTGCCATTTTGCACAAAAACTGTTGACACTAAATTACTAATGTTTCAAAACTGTTGACACTGAATCAATGTTTGACATTCGTTGTCCTGGAAACATTTTAAAACAAAAGAATAATACTGCGTTTCTTATGGGCATCTTATCTTATCTTGGGATTCCAAACAATGTTAAAAACATCGCAACCGGTTCTTTTCACACTCACAGATTGTTTTCAAGAGATATTCTACTTTTCATTTATTTTTGTTCTTCATCCAATAGATTTTAAAAACAATAGCGTTTATTTTTATTTATTTTTTTACCCGGAAACGATTGAGTTTAGGTACATTATGCTTCTCATAAATGTTGCTCAAAATTAAGAGAAGGATTGAAATATCGAATAATATATAGGGTGTTCCATTAAAAAAAAATTAATATTGGTGTGCCACGCCTGTATGACCAACCCTGTATAAATAAAATTATCACCGCCTAGTAGACATTGAAGAACCCAAAAACTTTTGTATAAAACTTTTTTCGACACCTTGTATATTTTCCCGGATAATCGACCGTTTCCAGACTTATCAGCGACCCTGTATATATATATATATATATATATATATATATATATATATATATATATATATATATATATATATATATATATATATATATATATATATCAAATAATAATAATAATAAACATAAAAAAAATTTACTGACACCGAATGTGAGTTCTAGGGGTACCAGTTCGCGCTCATTTGAGGATATTGTTCATAATTCAAAAGTCGCGCTCTCCTCATTAGGGAATTATTTCTAAGAAAGTCCGCTAAAACAATATTAAATTGTAAATTTGCTTACTTTATTCATCCTCTGAAAGTTCTCGGGTCTTAAAAATATGCTGTGGTGAACTGTGTTCTCTAAAATGTACTTACACAGTAACTCTTAAGCGAGAGATGTAATCAGCTTCAGTAATTCATTTAAAAACACAAGAAAAAAGTCGGTTTCTTGATTAAATTTGAATACACCTAACATTACTGTCCCATTACAAATTGGTATTTACGATCGTTGTACTGATAAATTATACTATTCCTGTTATAATTATCATCCTTGGCACTGTAGGCTAGAATCAAAGACTCCTAGATTATATTTCATATTGACCGGCTACTCTAAGAAGGCTATGACTATGCTGTTTTTTACGTAATTATAATACATTACTAAATCAAAAAAGCTAATTAAGACGTTAATTGTATGAATATACCTGACGGAGAAGCACCTCTAAATTTAAATTTAAATTATGTTTATGTTCGCCATATTACAAGCCCTATACGGTGTAATTAGTTTGTAATAATCATCTTAAACCAGTTATATAAGCAAAATATATTATAAATCTTAATTACGATGCCAGTTTTTATTGTTAATTATGTCAATAGTAGTTTGAATTTTTCCTTAAAATTTAATTAAGTTTAACCAGTTTGTCGATGAGCTTGAATAATAAACGAAAGCAACCAAGTCTTTATGGAAATAAGCAGGTAGTTTGAAAAATCAAAAAGCTGAGATCCATATGTAGCCTTTATCTCTCGGACTTTACCTTTATTAAAGTGTAACTTTTAGAATACTTTTGCCCTTTGTTTTTTGTTCTTACTCGTAGTACTTAAACATCGACTACATCAGGATACCCAGCAGAAATCAAAAATCAAATTCCCTGACATTTCCAGGCCCCTCAAGTACATTTTTCATTACACGCGAAATGAAAAACACACATACCTGAATACTTTTTTTATAAACAAAATAAATAAAAATCACGAACGAAAAACTTACATAATCAAAAACATAAACATGCTTAACTCCATTAAATTTATAACATATAGCAGTTTCGAGAAGAAAATTTGCAATTTTTTCATGGAAAAACTTACTTTCATGACTGGCCGACAAACTTAGCCCCCGGAAAGAATTTTTGAGTGTGATGGAATAAACCAGAAGTCTCTAGGTGGCGTAGAAACTTTGCAAACCATGTTGTTCGTATATATAAATTTGCATAAGCCTGGGAAATGAGTTCCAAAAGCTCATATTCGCGCCGATTAATTTTTTTTTGCAAAATCGAAAGTCGCTACCTCTCTAAAAGCGATGTTTTATTTATGTAAATTCGCTAAAAAAATGAAACAAAGATACTGTTTACATGCGCCATATACAAATGCCAAATATTTTACAACTTCCAACATGATCATAAAGGTTAACACTATGGACGCAGCAAGTGCGTTATGTTATGTGAATTTGCATTAAAATGTTTTTATTGCAAATATGTGTGTTTTCTTTTTATTTAAGAAAGCAGGCATCAATTTTGGTTACCAGTATAACCTATATAGTAAAAGCAATGTGCCATGTTTCATAAAAATAACTTTATTGTGTGAAAATGTACAAAAATTTCCAAAAGTAAACTTAAAGTATTCCCGGAAAAACTCGTTTCTTGGTCAACCTTATAGGTAAATAGCAAATTGGGCTATTCAAATATGAAGCATTTGATCAAAATTCGCTACCATAACGCACTTGCTGCGTCCAGAATTTCTTTTCTTACAAACATGCATTATATTTCGATGGAAAATGCAAAAATGCAATAACATAAGACGTGTTTGATTAAAAAAAAAGAAAATTTGTATCACCAACGACTTATGGGCCAGCCTGTGATTGTAGAAATATTTTTTTAAGATGTAGCTCAAGACACCCTATAATTAATATATACAATATTTTTTTCATATCTTGTATAACGGATATATTGAGCTTTATTGATTTTTTACGAAAATTCGACAAAAATTATATACCATTAAACGATAAACTCTATAGCTAAGACTACGGCCAAGCATCAGAGAAAGGGTCTATTTGAAATTAATTTTCTGGAAACATTTTAGTAAAATGAAGGTCAATGACGGTTGAAACTAAGACTTCAGGGTTTGTAAAACATCCTTCTTGAGACATTTGACTTCCATAGCCCGTATTAGATTCATGTTATTTGCCTAAATGTTGCCGATTTTGACGTTTTAAATCGCAACTTTGACGTTTTGAGGAAACCCCCAATTTATTTTTTTAAATGCCTATAACTTTTTTGTCTTTTGACCTACATAGCTAGTGGTAGTGGTAGGTAACTAACCTATAAGCATGTAAACCCGCGTACCAAATTTGGTTGCCCTTACTTTGTTATTTTCGGAGATATAAATTTTTTTCGAAAGAAAACACAAAATTTTCCGGGAAAACCTGAGCAGATTTTCCTGGCTAACGAACTTATCCAAGCCATTTGCAAAAGGAATTTAGGAATTTATTCACCAAATTTAATCAAAATCGGCCCATTATTTTTTGAGTTATCGGTGTGATATATATATATATATATATATATATATATATATATATATATATATATATATATATATATATATATATATATAAACATATAAAAATTGAAACTGACCCCGGATATGTGTTCTAGGGGGCCTACTTAGCGCTCATTTGAAGACATTTTTTCGAAATTCAAAAGTCGGGATCTCCTCATTAATGAATTTTTTTAACGAAAATTCACTAAAATAGAATAAACACATTCACATCGCAGCTGTACCCGGCCAATACCTAAAAATTATATATATATATATATATATATATATATATATATATATATATATATATATATATATATATATATATAAACATATAAAAATTGAAACTGACCCCGGATATGTGTTCTAGGGGGCCTACTTAGCGCTCATTTGAAGACATTTTTTCGAAATTCAAAATTCGGGATCTCCTCATTAATGAATTTTTTTAACGAAAATTCACTAAAATAGAATAAACACATTCACATCGCAGCTGTACCCGGCCAATACCTAAAACGCATTTTGCATTTTATGCATTCAGTGAAGAACATTCCGAGTGAGATGTACATATGAGACATGTTTGAGATAGAAAAAGAAGACGCTATTTATATCGGCGCATGATGTGGCATACGCTGCCTTCATTGGGGGATTTAATTGATATTGGTACCAAAGGGAAGCCGCATTGTTATCAGATATATTTTCCTAGGTATGAGAAAATTATTTACGTGAGAAAATTCATATAATATATATGAAATAAAAATAAAAATGCATCTGGTAGTGACGAAATTTTACAAATATATAATTTCCAGGTCTACTGAATGATTTCCATGACATTTGAGTTAAATCACAAATTTCCTTGACATTTCCCTGAAATTTTAGGGGGTATTTTACATTCCCTGATTTTTCCAGGTTTTCCAGGTTTTCCAGGTCGCTGGGTACCCTGTACACAATATATTTGTGAATTATTAAAGCTGTCATATTGAAGTCAAAAATCTTACGCTGTCGATGCATCACAAGTTAAATGAAACATTAAACAGATGTAGTAATAAAACTGTGACCTTTAGTAGTAATAAAATACATGCTAAATCATTTCACTTACTTTTTGTCTGTATCAATGAAAGTATCAAATTCCACGGACATCTTGCAACAGAGAGCTTTCCTGTTGTGTGACGAAGAGCAGTTGGTATTGATCATGTGACCATCTGAAAAACAAACAAAAACGACACATTAGATCACTGTACATATTCTTTATCTTATGAGATGAGCTGGCATCAAATGCATAAAATAACTATAGAGGGCCACCTGTTTTGTATTATTCTAAGCTACAACGAGATCAGTTAAGTTATTCAAAGTTTAACCAACGGTTTAATTAATTCGCTTTCAATAATGTTACCTAATATGTATTACGTATTTTTTAGAAGATAGCTAAAAACTATGGGCACCTAGAGTCCTAGTGTGTTTCAAAAAGAGCCACTGGTATAATTTTTTATGTATTTCAACGGTGCACCACGAGGGCTTACAGTCTAAATACTATCGTACCGTGGGTGTCGACAAGGGGGAAAGAGGCAACTCGTTAATTCTGGACTTGTAGGTTTGGAGGTTAGGAGGAGAAGGAAAAACATGTGCCGGCAAGGAATTCCACAACTTGGAAGTCCTCGGGACAAAAGAGTGGGCAGAACAAGATGTTCTATGTCTGGTGACCTGGACAGTAAAAGGGTGCATTCGCTCTGTTCCCCTGGTAGATCTGTTGGGGGCAGCAGGTGGAGGAACTATGGAAGAAAGCTCCTCCGAGCAGTGCCCGTGCAGATATCTGTAAAAGAGAGAAAGAGGTCACCAACGACACGTCGGGGGGTAGGGATGGCAGCCTTTGGTGAGGGTAGGGTCACCGATGAGACGTATAGCTCTCTTCTGAATGACGTCCAGGATAGCGAGCGTAGAAGTGGCAGCGGCACCCCAGATGTGGGAGCAGTATTCGAGGTTTGGCCTTATTTGTGAAGTATATAAGGTATAGAGATTAGCTGGTGAAAAGTATTTACGAGCCCGGAAGAAGAAACCTAATTTCTTAGCTGCCGCTTCTGCAATTGATGTGACATGTTGGTGCCAATTGAGATTTCGATCCACAGAAATGCCAACAAGTGAAAAGGACTCATTACTTTGAAAAACTTGGTTGTTTATTGTGATGGGTCTAGGGCTGGTGTATCTCTTATGAGATTGAAGGCAACACTGAGATTTGATAAAGTTGAATTTTACAAGATTTCTACTTCCCCAGTCCAATATTTTTTGGAGATCCACAGAGAAAGAACCCTCCATGAGTCTGCGATCCTCATCTAATTGGGCCAAAGAGACAGGCTTAGAATATTGTATATTTGAGTGGGGGGTGCTGTCGTTCGCGTAACTGTGAATTGGGTGGGATGTGCTAGAGAGGAGGTCATTGATGTGGAGAAGAAACAAAGTAGGGGCTAAAGCTGAACCTTGAAGGACTCCTGCATTAATTGGATACAGTTTAGAGGAATGATCATCCACGACAACACAAATGCGCCGGTTGGAGAGGAAATTTGCTGTCCAGGTACAGAGTTTTGGTGGTAGGCCATAGGCCGGAAATTTATTAAGTAGCGCTACGTGCCAAACCTGGTCGAATACTTTGGATGTCTAGAGCGACAATCTGGGATTCACCGTGTAGTTCCATAGACTTGTTCCAAGAATGGGTGACAAAGGAAAGGAGGTCGGCAGTTAATCTGCGTCCCGGAATCCATACTGCCTTTCGTGGATTAGACTGTTTTTCAAAATTCAAAATTGTGCCAAAATTCAGATCTCTATGTTTAAAGACAAAAAAGTTAGAGGTAAATTAATTTTTAATTAATTAAATCTAAGTTAGTTAAAACGTCAAAATTGATAATTATGGTAGGAGAGCGAATGTAAGTGAAAAATACGACACGAAATGACTAACAAGCTCCTAGATCTGTGTCTAAGTTGTTATTTTCCTTCATTCCGTTAAAATATAAGCAAAAAAGCCATTGTAAATAAAAATTGTTTGATGTAAACAGTAAAATTAAGCAATTAACATACTACCGGATATACCTGCTAGTATGTCATGTCGAACGTAGTCGAGTGGGCTAAGCCCTGTACATCCGATAATCGAGTCCTATATGACGAGTTCTAATCCTAGTTAGTGATTTCACTTTTTATCAATTTTTTTTAGTCTCATTTCACTTTACTGTTATCTGATTAGATTGTTGTTATTCCGATGAATTTTTTAGCGAGTTTTTGTATAAAAAATAATTTAATAAAGAGGAGATGAAAACTTTCAAGATTTAATTCAATTTGAATAGCATATCTGGTTGTTTGTTCTTGCCCCAACTTATTGAAACCGTTTCACATTTAATACAGTCGTAGACTTTTCCAGTGGATTCACAAGTGCTTGTTTTAGTGAATTTTCTTTAAAAAAAATTCACTAATGAGGAGATCCCGACTTTTGAATTTAGAAAAACTTTCTTCAAATGAGAGAGAATTAGGCCCCATAGAACCCATATCAAGGGTCAGTTTCAATTATATATATATATATATATATATATATATATATATATATATATATATATATATATATGTATATATATATATACGTACCAAAACTTAGACAAAAAAGTTTTAGACATTTAAAGAAAAAAGAATTGTGGTTTTCCTCAAAACGCCAAAGACGCGATTTGAAACGTCAAAATTGGTCACATTTAAGCAAAGATCCTGAAAGAAATACGGATTATATAAAAAGAGTGTTTTGCAAACCCTTAAGTTTCAGCTTCAATCATCATTGCCCTTCATTTAACTAAAATATTTGCAGATAATTTCAAATAGACCCTTTATCTGATGCTTTGGAAGTAGTTTTCGTTAAGTTTATAGTTTAGCGGTCTATAATTTTTAGCTAATTTGGAATTTAGAAAAAATTCGTTATTGAGGAGACCGCGACTTTTGAATCATAAAAAGATTTCTTGAAATGAGCGCAAACTAGCCCCCCTAGAATCCATGTCCTGGTTTACTTTCTGTTTGCATATATACAGGGTGACGCATTTCTACGGTAAATCCCAATATAATTGTTATTATCCAAGATACGAGAAAAAATTGTATACGTTACTTATAGAGTGTCTTGAGCTGCATCTTATAAAATTATTTTGAAAATCACAGGGTGGCCCATAAGTCGTTGGTGATACTTAAATATTTTTTTAATTTCCGTATTGCATATTTGCATTTTTCATCGAAATATGATGCATGTTTGTAAAAAAAAATGCGTTTTCGCTGCGAATTTTCACTAAATGCTTCAAAATTCAATAACTCAATTTGCTATTAACCTAAGGTTCGTCGGCTAGGAAACAAGTTTTTTCGGAAACATTTAAAGTTTATTTTCGCAAAATTCTTGTACGTTTTTAAACTATAACTTTGATAAAATATGGTGCATCGTTTCTACTATATATGTTATACCGGTGACCAAATTGATGCCGGCTTGCATTAAAGAAACGTATTTGCTTTTAAATTTTTTTTAATGAAAATTCACTTTCATAACGCACTTGCTGCGTCCAGATTTTTTTAAATGTGTTGTGGTGATTTAGGTTCTCCAAATATACCAACAAATTTATTTTACAGAATTACCAACATTGAAGATTAGTCCATACAAAGATTTTTCGGACACGTGTATAAATTTTAATAACAAAGCACTTGTTTTAGCGTTTAATAAAAATAACAAAATGAGCAATTAATTTAAAAAAACTACAACCATTGTTCTTCTGAGTTCTTACTGAGTGCCAAATATGCGAAAACACCAAACTGTAACATGATATACTCTATTAAAATGACAATGACCCCAAACAAGGATGTTATAATAAAATGACATGAGATTGTAGTAAAATAAACAGTGTTTTAAGGAAACAGGCTAAAATTACACATGATTAATATGATGAAAATGCTAACGACACGACACGACCAATGAAGTAGTAGGAACTTTTGTCACATCAGGCCTGAATTGACGTATCTAAATTTATATTTTATGTTACATAAGCCGTGTCAATTTGTACATGTAATTAACTAATTAGCCAGCGAGGACGACGAAGTCGCTCGCTTTGAAGAGATCATATAATGTTTATATTGTATTTGACTTTTTTTGACAAAATCTATAGAGACGGTTTATATTGTCCTTAACAATAAAAAGTCTGGACGCAGCAAGTGCGATATGGTAGTGAATTTTCCTAACATGTTTTTACTGGCAAATATGTCTTTTTAGCGAATTTTTTTTTTAATTCGCTCATGGGGAGATCTGTGTTTATATATATATATATATATATATATATATATATATATATATATATATATATATATATATATATATATATATATATATATATATATATATATATATATATATATATATATATCCAAAGGTCTAGGTCAGCTAGGTCCCTAGCTTTAAAGACAAAGAAGTTATGGGCAGTTAAAGCAACCAATTTTGGAGTTTTGGAGTTTTCCTCAAAACGTCAAACTCGCAATTTTAAACGTCAAAATTGGCAATGTTTAGGCAAAGAATATGAAACAAATACCGTTTGTGAAAAGAAAATGTTGCAAGAAGAGTGTTCTGCAAACCCTGAAGTTTCAGATTCAACCGTCATTGCCTTTCATTTTACTAAAATATTTACAGAATATCCATTTCAAATAGACCCTTTCTCTGATGCTTTGGCTGTCAGTTTAGTTAAGTTTGGTGGCTTTTTGGATATTTATTTGTAGGTTTTGTGAAGTTTATGGTTTAACGGTCTATAATTTTTTTAGCCAATTATCGTAGAACAAATTTGTTAATGCATTTTAGCGTTTTTTATCGAAATATGATGCGTTTATAAGAAAAACATCTGGACGCAGTAAGTGCGTTTTGGTAGCAAATTTTCGGTAAATTTGCAGATTAGCTCCCGAACGCTTTTCAAAAAACTGTTTTCAGAAACCTGCCTAGGGGCCCCCTGGATCCACAAAACCCAAGAAAAACTCTTGTTCACACCCTCCAAGGAAGTTACGGGACCAGAAGTGAATAGGGGTGCTGGGCGGGGTGTGTAGTAAAAAGGAAATATGAGAAGAAATGCGAATAAAACGGTCTTGAAAGTTGCCTTTTTCACATTTTGAAGCCATATCCCCCTTAAACCTTGCCTACCCCGCACAGCACCCCTATTCCCCCAAAACATTTCTTGTTTACACTCCCCAAGGAAGTTACGGGACCAGGAGTGAGTAGGAGTGTATAATTTTTGTTAGCTAATTTTCGTTAAACAAATTCGTTAATGCATTTTTGAATTTTTTAACGAAATATGATGCGTTTGTAAGAAAAAGATCTAGACGCAGTAAGTGCGTTTTGGTAGCGAATTTTCGGTAAATTTGCAGTTTAGTCCCCGAACGCTTTTCAAAACACTGTTTTCAGAAACCTGCCTAGTGCCCCCTTGGACCCACCCAAGAAAAATTTCGTGTTCACACCCCCAAGGAAGTTACGGGACCAGGAGTGAGTAGGGGTGCATAATTTTTTTTAGCTAAATTTCATAGAGCAAATTCGTTAATGCATTTTTGCATTTTTTATCGAAATGATGATGCGTTTGTAAGAAAAAAAATTGGACGCAGTAAGTGCGTTTTGGTAGCGAATTTTCAGTAAATTTGCAATCAAATTGGTCCGCTTTTCCTGGCCAGCCAACCATTTCAAGTTATTTACCCACCTACCAAAATATAATTTTTCACAAAAGCTTTTTTCGAAAAATTTCATGAAAATTTGCAAACCATTTTTCAAGAAAATCAGTAAACATTTTTTTAGATAACTTAGTAAACATTTATGATTTACTACCAAAATTTCACAATAGCATCTTACAATGATTTCTACTAAGCACAGAAAAATTCTGTGAAAACTGGCTAAATATCTTTTAACACAAAATGTTGCAAAAAAATACATACAATTGATATTATATACCTAATCTGTAATTAAAATTGAAAATAAAATAATTTGTTTGCACGAAAATCCATTAAAACCTTATTTGCGAGCAATTTCGTTTAAAAAATGTTCCATAAATTGAAAAATTTTTCATAGAAAAAATCGCAACAAACGTTTCTTCAAAGAAAGTTGATTAATTTCATTTATGAGAAAATTCGCTATTAAAAGAACATTTTGTACAAGAAAATTAACTAACAGAAGTAGAAATAAATGAAATAAATTAAAAATATATTCAAAACCTGATCTAAATACAGAACTAGATACTTTTTCTGTGGCTTCACAGAGAAAATTCTTTTGCCTGTGGATGCTGTAAAAATTGAATCCGGTTGTAGAGAAGAAAACAACCTCCTCTGATATCACCAATCTCTACGTCTAAGTTAACTGTGGAACGGTTTTACCAACTAAGGACAATAACAGCTGCTATTAAACTTGAATTAAAAGTCTTCAAAGTGCTTATCTTTCGTTAGTTTTTTTTTCAACAAAAAGTCGCTAAAAAATATTGGAAATACATCAGATAACTTGTAAATTGCATCAAACACGAAAAAAGTTTAAAAAAAGCTAAAAGATAAACGCAGTCTACGGCGAGATTTGAACCATCGTGCCTATGCTTATCAGCAATGCCTTTTACCATTCCACCACACTAACACCTGAAAAATGTTGTTCAATAAAAGGTAGATAACCGGTAATAGTCTCCAGTTATTTATGTAAGGTCCTTAGAGGCACATTTTGCAACTATTTTAACAAATAAGAAGAGTAGCATAATCTAGAACATTTTAATATACATTTTATGCAATACTTACGATTAATAAAACACAATAGTTATACTAATTATCGCGTTTAAAATCTCCAGTTTGACATTTAGAGGAGAAAAATTATAAAATTTTCAAAGTAATTTTTCTGGTACTTCTTGAATTTTTTGCGGCATGAAAAGATAAACGTTCTCTGTAATATTTAATAGATTTTGTTTTAACACATCCAATATTTTGGTATTTTTTTTGTTTTTTTTTTGTTCCCTCAGGGCTCGTCCGCGGCCTTGCCGCCCTGATAGCACCGCAACCCTTGGTTGATTGTGCATACCCTTAGTCTTACTCCACCCATTCCAAAATCACTGTGCCTTGAACTAGTCTGCACAGCGATTGGTAGGGTGAAGTTTTATATTGCTCTGTCTCCGGTCTAGAGTGACCATAGATCAGTTATTGCGTCTTCTCTGGCTTTTGGTGCCACTAAAATTTTGCTTCATTAAGTGCCCAGAACTTTTTTTTTTCTTTCACCCTAGAGACCTAAATTTTGGTGCACAGCGTTGGTACAATGTAAACCAGCTTAGCAAATTTCGTTGCCACAGGTTTGTTATTTTCGGAGATATGAATTTTTTTCAACGGAAAACTCAAAATTTTCCCGAAAAACCCCACTCTATTTTGCTGGCTAACGAACTTATCCAAGCCAATAAAAGGAAGGTAACTGCAAAATTTTGTAAAAATCGGTCTATTATTTTTTGAGTTATCGGTATTATACATGTATATATATATATATATATATATATATATATATATATATATATATATATATATATATATATATATATATATAACAGGATTTATAACACGGCATTTCTGTACCATACAAGGAGGAGGGTTAAGGGCGGTTGTCTCCTTGCGGCTTTGCCCTTAACCCTTCTCCTTGTATGATATATATATATATATATATATATATATATATATATATATATATATATATATATAAACATATACAAATTGAAACTGACCCCGGATATGGATTCTAACGGGCCTGTTCGCGCTCATTTAAAAAAAAATTCAAAAGTCGGGATCTCCTCATTAGTGATTTTTTTTTAATCACTAATATGAAAAATCGCAATTTCATCTGTGATATCGAAGTGTTTGTCTGTTTTGCATAATATAATTCAATGAAGTTACTTTCCACTTATAAAAAGTAAATCATTTTCGTTCGCGTTTTCAACACAAATATTAGAAAATTTATTCAATCAAAATTGTTTGAACGAGCTGGCACGTTAAATAATTTAATACCGAATACCAAGAGGCAAACTTCATTACAAAGACCAATGGAGTAAAGGGAACTATGGTCACATCAAGCTTAAATTGGCGAATCTAAAATTCTATTTCATGTCACATAAGCATTGTCAATTTGTACATGTAATTAGCTAATTAGCGAGCAAGGACGATGGTGTCGCTCGCTTTGAAGAGATCACATTGCATTTCAATTTTTAAACAAAATCGATCAAAATACGGTTTACTTCGCCGTTAACAATAAATTTGAGGAATCACAATTCCAGCTGTTACATCGAAGTGTTCGCCTGTTTTGTATATAACTAAATGCAGTTACTTTCCACACGAAGCTAAATCATTTCCAACATAAATATAAAAAAAAGATTTAATAAAAATTGTTTAACCCTCTGACATGTTAGATAATTAAGCGCCTAATACCAAGAGGCAAATATTATTCTACCAGCAAGATGGGGCACCTTTCAATTCTCATCGTTTGGTCTACAAATTCCCGACAACCCCTATTCTTAGAGATGGATATGCAATTGCGACCCGATATAATTATGTCATCACCCGCTGATAACACCAAACACATAGTTAGGAATCAAATTGATTACGTCTTCATTAATAAAAGGTATCGAAACTCCATAATGTCGGCTAAGGCTTATCCTGGAGCAGTTGCAGCAACAGACCATAATCCAGTAATAGTAAGGCTCAGAGTACGATTGAAGAAGCCAAAATCCCAACAAAACAAAAAACATCTACAAACCTTAAACTTTAAAAGCCCAATAATGAGAGAACAATTGACCAAGAATATTAACAACGAACTAAGTAAGATCAGAGCTGAACCGAAGGAAGATCCAAACATAATATGGGATACCATCAAAACCACGATAACGACTTCTACAAAAGAGTTACTGCAGACAAAGAATACTGTTCACAAACAAAAACCATGGATAACTGACGAAGTTTTAAAATTAATGGAAGGAAGAAGAACGTACAAAACATAGACAACAATGCATATAACCATATACATAGTGAGATAAAAAAAAAAGAATACGTGAAGCCAAAGAAAAGTGGTACAGAGAAAAATATGCGGAGATAGAAGATTTGACAATGAAACACGATGATCTTAACCTCAATAAAAAAATTAGGGAAGTGGCTGGTACAAAAAGACAAAATCAAAGCAATGTTTTGCTGGAAAGAGATGGCAAAATAATCCCAGACACTGCAGGGAAGCTGGCAAGATGGAAGGAGTATATCCAGGAACTATTCGACGATGACAGACAACAAGAAATGATAGAAGAGAACACAGAATGAGATTTGGGCCCAACAATAACAAAGGAAAAGGTCATCCACGCGGTAAAAATGGCAAAGTCTAATAAAGCTCCAGGACCCGACGAAATTCCAGCAGAAATAATTAAACTAATCACAGAAGATCAAATGGGCATATTGGTGGAACTATTTAACACAATATACAACACAGGAATCATTCCCCGCGAATGGCTTAGATCGACCTTCATTACATAACCAAAAAAGGTTAATGCAAAAGAATGTAGCGACCACCGAACCATCGGGCTAATGAGTTACGCTCTCAAAATATTCCTAAAGATAATACATCACAGAATTTTTAGGAAATTAGAACAAGATATTAGCGAAACACAATTTGGCTTCAGAAATGCAATGGGAACAAGAGAAGCCTTGTTTGCCTTCAATGTGTTGACTCAAAGATGCATGGACATCAATTGGCCCATGTATGTCTGTTTCCTTGACTACAACAAAGCATTTGATAGAGTCCGCCACAACCACCTCATTCAGTAAAAATATACACATTAAAGGTATTAGAATAATAAATAATTTATACTACAGCCAGAAGGCTAATATCAAGGTGGACAATGAACTCTCAGAAGAAGTAAACATACAACGTGGTGTAAGGCAAGGATGTGTACTATCGCCGCTATCTTTACTCGGAAGGAATCATTCAGAGAGCGCTGGAAGAAACAACAGGAGTAAAGGTCAATGGAATACCCATTAACAGTATCCGGGATGCAGACGACACCACACTCATTGCCGAAACAATAGAAGATTTACAGAGCTTAGTAGATCAAGTAGTGACGAGTAGCGAGGAGAGCGGACTTACCTTAAATATCAAAAAGACCAAATTTTTGACCATTACAAAATCAGTTCAGCAACAGGAAAACCTATGGATCAACGGAGAACTAGTAGAGAAGGTCAGTAAGTAGAGGTACCTGGGAACAACTGTCAATGAAAATAATGAGTACACTGAAGAAATTAAATCAAGAATTGGACAAGCCAGAACCATATTTAACAGAATGAGAAGCGTGTTATGCAGTAGAGATCTTAACTTACAACTTAGAGTCAGAATATTGAGATGCTACGTTTTCTCGGTGTTGCTATATGGGATGGAAACAGTAAAGTTATTTTCATGAAATATGGTACATTGTTCCTACTATATATGTTATACTGGTAACCAAATTTGATGTCTGCTTTCTTTTAAAAAACAAATATTTGCTATCCATTGATTGTTGTTGCCCTTACTTGGTGAAACTGGTCCATACTACATACAGACTTGGAGACTACTTCTCTGGCTTCACTGTTGGTTTTCGTTCTTGTAGGTGAAGGACGTATCCAGCGCGTAAGCTAACTGGAGCAAGTGGCCCTTATGAATTCTGGATGTTCTAGGATGTTCTTCAACGTTTCTATGACTAGTTTCGCTGCTTGACAACATTCTCAGACAGATTAAAATTGAATTAGTACGAAATCATGACAACTACAAATAAAGATCTGTTGGTATGTTATGATATGATGTTTTGATCAAAAAATTTATCAAATTGAAAATAAAATGAAACACCGATGACAGATGAGGCTTTCAAAATGTCTACATGATGTATGTCAATATTTAACAAAAAACAGAACTAGCCTATAGTAACTATGATAACAGTTACAACAATAAAATAACTAAAAAATAACAGTATAAAAGCAGTCTATACAACGAAATTATTGACATACATCAACTCGTTATCTTATTACAACTTTTTTGAAAGAATAGTTAAATTTATTTTCTTTGGCTTATTTAATTAGAAAGAAGAATATCCAAGAAAGGGGAATTCATTAAATCAGTTTGCTCGTTTAAAACAAGGTAGCTATTGTCATGTGTGTGCTTTTTGACTTCTAAAGCTTCAAAAAAGTCTAGTTTACGTTTGTGATTATAAAAAAAAATGCGATTAATTTATTTTATCCAAATATTAGAGACAAAGAAGACAACAGATACGTTTCGATAACTTATTTTGGAACCATTTCATAAAACATTTCAAAAATTTTAAATACCTGTACAAATACAAAGGTAGCTTTTAAATCTTACAACACGACACGTGATTTACTATTTAACACGAAAGGAAAATCTTGTTTCCTGAGAAAAGCTCGAGTTTATAAATTAGCTTGTACAATTTGTAACGCAATCTACATAGGTCAAACTTCTAGAAATTTTAACACCCGATACAAAGAACATATTTCTACATTTAGAAATAACCACCCTGACACATCTACATTTGCAAAACATATTATTGATACCGAACAGAGCTACAGTAAATAACCGCATACAACCACAACATTTTTATAATGACAACGTAAACTAGACTTTTTTGAAGCTTTAGAAGTCAAAAGGCACACACACGACAATAACTACCTTGTTTTAAACGACCAAACTAATTTAACGAATTCCCCTTTCTTGGATATTCTTCTTTCTAATTAAATAAGTCAAAGAAAATAAATTTAGCTATTCCTTCAAAAAAGTTGTAATAACATAATGAGTGGATGTATGTCAATAATTTCGTTGTATAGAGGCTGCTCTTATAATGTTATTTTATTGTTGTAACTGTTATCATAGTTATTATAGGCTAGTTCTATTTTTATGTTAAATATTGACATACATCACGTAGACATTTTGAAAGCCTCATCTGTCATCTGTGTTTCATTTTATTTTCAATTTGATAATTTTTTTGGTCAAAACATCATATCATAACATAGCAACATATCTTTATTTGTAGTTGTCATGATTTCGTACTAATTCAATTTTTATTTGTCTGAGAATGCTGACAAGCAGCGAAACTAGTCACAGATACGTTGAAGAAGATCCTAGAACATCCATAATTCATAAGGGCCACTTGCTCTAGTTAGCTTACGCGCTGGCTACGTCCTTCACATACAAAAACGAAAACCAACAGTGAAACCAGAGAAGTATTCTCCAAGTCTGTACGTACATATTTACTATTTAAAACGTTTTTATGAAAATTAACTATCATAACGCACTTGGTGCGTCCAGACTTTTTAAATATTTTAGTTTGGAAATGTAATCATTTTTTTGTTTGGATAAACACACAGTATGTAAAAATTTGATTAAAATTGATCAACCCTTGTTTAGAATTTGTTGAAAGCTAGTATGTATATATATATATATATATATATATATATATATATATATATATATATATATATATATATATATATATATATATCAGTGTTTTCAGAATATTTCAGGAACAACTACCTACGAACAGCACATGTCTGAAAAACAAGGCTGAGAGGTCTCAAAAAAGCGCAACCTTTTCATAATGTAAGTCAAGTTGTTACTAATCTATTAGTGGTTCAACGGATTATTGTATAAAATAAGCTTCAGAGCTTGCACCATAAAAGCTTGAAAACCATGTTCTCTACATATTCTATAAGGAACATCCAGTTCAAGAGAATTAGTTATTCATTTTCACGGCAGATATCCTGGCTGAGCTCCTTGGCTAGTAATAATCCTGCAAATACTTCTTATAGGAAAGTCGGGCATCCGCTCTTGGCTTTAGATTTTACTTCTACGTTAGGATAATACCTGGCTCCCGTGCACCTACTAGTGCAGAAAGGATTACTTGACTGTAAATCTGGAAAATCCCGTCTTGAAACTACCATTCATTTACACTACTCTAAGTCGATCTTTCACTGGTCCATTTTAAATCCGTGCATATTTTAAACTGTCTACATAGGAGGAACTAGCCATCTGGCTTGGAGGGGGCCTAGGTTGGGCCTGTAATTTCCACTTGGGATCTTTTAAAAAGGAAAATGAATGTTGATCATAAAAGACACCAACTTTGTTGATCAAAACGTTTAATATCGATGAAATAAAACATAACTACAAAGTAATAGCAATATTTACTATACTTACAAAGTAAACAAATAAAAACTATGAATTAAAATATATAAAATGAAAATCTATTAGACAAACGACGTAAATCAGATTTCAAAGGATTCCACTTGTGGTTGCTTTTAAAACGTTTTCATCTAACTACTGGTTTTTCCTTAATTTTCATCTCGAATGGCTGCTGCGTAACTAGACAGTACGTAGACTGTCCGCCGAACACCGATCTTTTGTTGTTTGTGATTTGTGAATAAAGAGATTGATAGCGGCGAAAAAAAAAGGCGCAGAGCACACGTGGTTTGCGCACTTACAGAGCGGATTTATAATACTCCTATTTCGGAAGTCGATATAAGTAAGCTATTTCTTGGAAGGGGGGGGGGGGGGGGGGTGTTCTAGCGAGGTCTGGGGGGTGTCCCTAGGCCTCCCTGTAGTTACGCGGCTGACTGTATATGGGCTAATTTGTTGAAAATTAAAATAAAACATACAGAATATTAATATACAGTGTGAAACAGCCAAATGGAGTCAGTTCAATATCTTAATTATTGTGCGTATTAATTAAAAGTTCGGGACGCAGCAAGTGCATTATAGTAGTGAATTTTCATAGGAATTGTACACTATTTTCCCTCAGGGCTCGTCCGCGGCATTGCCGCCCCGATATCACTGCAACCTTTGGTTTATTGTGCATACCCTTAGTCTTACTCCACCCATTCCACAGTCACTGTGCCTTGAACTAGTGTGCACAGCGATTGGTAGGGTGAAGTTTTATATTGCTCTGTCTCCGGTCTAGACTGACCGTAGATCCGGTGTCTTTTGCGGTCCAGGGCTTTACACTCGCACAAAATGTGCTGGGCTGATTCCTCCCCCTCGCCGCAGTCTGCATGCGAGGTCCCCCTCGAAGCGCCCCATTGTATGCAGGTGTTTCTTGACGGCCATGTGTCCCGTCAAGAGACCTGTTATGTTTTTGAGCTGTCCTCTGCTAAGATTTAGCAGCTCCACAACTCTCTTTGAACTGGGTTCGTCAATTATTGACTTCCCATGTTTGAGCCCTGGACAGTCTGCCCAGTACACCTTGCGTTGGTTTCTGACCCAGGACTTAATGGCTCCCCTGGCAATGCTCTTTGTCACGCCCAGAACCGGTTCTGGTCCCATAAATGGTTCTGCTGACCCTCTCTTCGCGAGAGTGTCAGCTTCTTCATTGCCTTTGACTCCCGAGTGACCCGGCACCCAGATTAGGGTGACATTCTGCCCAGCCAGGTCGCTCGTCTCGTGTCGACACTCACTCACCAGCCAGGAATTTACCCGTGGGCTACTTAGTGCCTTAAGGGCTGCCTGGCTGTTTGTGGCTATGAGGATCTGCTGGTTGGTGTAGCCTCTCCTCTTGTTCACCCGCACACAGTGCAGGATGGCGTACATTTCGGCCTGAAAGGGATATACTATGACTTACCCTCGGTCTTTCCGAATAAACACCTGCCCCCGACCCACGCTCCTCGCCGGATCCGTCCGTGAACCAGACGAGCGCGCCCCGTGGTATGCCCGGCGTCTCCTCCCGCCATGCCTCACGGTCGGGGATCTCCACTGTAAAGGTGTTTTCCCTGCGGTTTCGCGGGCTCGCGACGTCTGACCTCATTTCAAGCATGGGTTCCTTCACGATCTCCTGAATTTTGTAGTGGCCACTGAAGCCTGGGTTGATCTTCAGTCTACCATTGCAGGCTAGTCTGTATAGTCCTAGCCTGGCCTCCCCCATAATAACTAAGTGCAGGGGGGGCAGATTCAGCAACACCTCCATGGCGGCCGTTGGGGTTGAATACATGGCCCCTGTGATGCCTAGGCAAGCCATCATTTGGATCTTGCCTAGTTTTTGTTTAGCACTGGATTGTGTCACCTTAGGCCACCAGACCAGTGCCGCGTATGTTAACGATGGTCTGACCACCCTTGTGTATAGCCAGTGGGCCATACTAGGTCTTAGTCCCCACATTTTTCCATTTAGCCGCCTAGTGATGGCTAAGGTCATGACTGCCTTACGCAGTATTTTTTCAACGTGACCATTCCAGGTTATCTGAGAGTCAAATACAACCCCAAGGTATTTTACCCCCCTGGCCATTGGAATGTTCCTACCGTATAGTGAGAGTTCTGTGGCTATCCCACTTCCTCCTCTTCGTAAACGGTATAACGGTTCCTTTCTCGGGGCTCACCTAAAGCCCTTGACCAACCGTCCACCTCTCCACCACTTTCAGTGCTGTCTGCATGCGCTCCCACACTAACTGTGTAGCCTTTCTTCGGACTATGGTGACAATGTCGTCCGCATAGCCCTGTACCTCATACCCCCCTCCCGAGAGCCTCCCCAGCAGACCTTTAAGTTTTAGCTTCAACCGTCATTGTCCTTCATTTTATTAAAATGTTTACAGAAAATTCATTTTAAATAGACCCTTTCTCTGATGTTTCGGCTGTAGGTTTAGTAAGTTGATGCTTTGAATGTATGTTTTGTTTAGTTTGTGGTTTAACGGTCTATAATTTTTAGCTAATTTTCGTTGAAAAAATTCGTTAACGAGGACACCGCGACTTTTGAATTTTAAAATAAGTTCTTCAAATGAGCGCAAACTAGGCCCCCTAGATTCCATATCCGCTTTACTTTCAGTTTTTATCTGTTTGCATATATACAGGGTGACGAATTTCTACGGTAAAGCTCAATATAATTGTTATTATACAAGATACGAGAAACAATTGTATACGTTAATTATAGGGTGTCTTAAACTGCGTCTTATAAAAATATTTTAACAATCACAGGCTGGTCCATAAGTCAATGGTGATCACTACAATTGTTTTTTCAAACACCCTTATATCATGCATTTTTGCATTTTTTTTTTATCGAAATATGATGCATGTTTGTAAGAAAAAAAATCGAGACGCTGTAAGTGCGTTTTGGTAGCGAATTTTCATTATATCCTTCAAATTTCAATCACTCAATTTGCTAGGGTTTATTGGTTACGAAACCAGTTTTCTCGGAAACAGTTTAAGTTTATTGTCGGAAAATTGTTGTACATTTTCAAACAATAAGTAATTTTGATAAAACATGGTACATTCTTTCTACTATATAGGTTATACCGGTAACCAGATTGATGCCTGCTTACATTAGAGAGACATATTTGCTATTAAAAACATTTTTATGAAAATTCACTTCCATAACGCACTTGATGCGTCCAGACTTTTTTAATAACGCAGAATTCAATTAACTAGACTCTCGTATCTCTTGAAGATGGTTCAATATTCTTGGGATTAATATCAATTCTGAAAGAAAAATGGGAAAATGAACAAATTAAGTAGGTAACCGTTATGACGTACTTATACTTCGGGCAAGCAGAGGCATAGGCTTTATTAGATATTGAAATATTTACTTCAGGCTCCCTCTTTGTTGGTCAGAATTTCGTTCGCCGTTAGTTCCCAATTTACGTTTTCCATTTATCTTATATCTTATCAAAGATGCGTTATTTTTTACGCCCTGTTAAAGGAGAAGGTCCGTACGAATTTTTTTATTTTTTTTACCTAAAGTTATTTATAAACTTTTAGAGCACTAAGTGAAGAGTGGAACCTGTGATGAGCACTGATAAGTATACTTGTAGAACTCAAATCACCACAAGATATCTTTTTAAAGACCTGACGATCATTTCACCAGCAAAGTTAGCGTTTTTTTCAACAACACACCACGAGGCTCACAGCCTAAATACTATCGTACCCTGAGTGTCGACAAGCAACTTGTTAATTCTGGACTTGAAGGTTTGGGGGTTCGGAGGAGATACAAAAGCATGTGCCGGCAAGAAGTTCCAAAACTTGGAAGTCCTCGGGACAAAAGAGCGGGCATAACAAGATGTTCTATGTCTGGTGACCTGGACTGTAAAAGGGTGCATTTGCTCTGTTCCCCTGGTAGATCTGTTAGGGGCAGCAGGTGGAGGAACTATGGAAGAAAACTCCTCTGAGCAGTGCCCGTGCAGATATCTATAAAAGAAAGAGAGAGAGAGAGAGAGAGGTCACCAACGACACGTCGGTGAGCAAGGGATGGCAGCCTTTGGGTGAGAGTAGGGTCACTGATGAGACGTATAGCTCTCTTCTGAATGGAGTCCAGGATAGCGAGTGTAGAAGCGGCAGCGGCACCCCAGATTTGGGAGCAGTATTCGAAGTTTGGCCTTATTTGTGAAGTATATAAGGTATAGAGATTAGCTGGTGAAAAATATTTGCGTGCCCTGAAGAAGAAACCTAATTTTTTAGCAGTCGCTTCTGCAATTGATGTGACATGTTGGTGCCAATTGAGATTTTGATCTACACAAATGCCAAGAAGTGAAAAGGACCAATTACTTTAAATAACTTAGTTGTTCATTGTGATGGGTCTAGGGCTGGTATATCTCTTATGAAACAGAAAGCAAGACTGAGATTTGCTGGAGTTCAATTGTACAAGATTTCTACTTCCCCAGAGATCCACAGAGACAGAACCCTTCATGGGTTAATATATTAATGTCAATGTAAAACACATATTACTCTATGGTCGAACAGATGTATATGGATGCGTCCATACGTTCATACTAAAGATTAAACTTCAGTTTTTCAGTTCCTAAAAAGCAGCTACAAATGTAATGTAAGTAATTGAACGTTACATTAGGATTTTAGTGAATTTACGTTTTAAAAAATCACTGAGGAGATCTCGACTTTTGAGTTTTGAAATAATTTCTTCAAATGAGCGCAAAGTAGGATCCCTAGAACCCATATCCGAGGTCAGTTTCGATTTTTATATGTATATATATATATATATATATATATATATATATATATATATATATATATATATATATATATATATATATATATATATATATATATATATATATATATATATATATTGTGTGTGTGTGTGTGTGCGTGCATTACACCGATAACCCAAAAAATAAGGCGCCTATTTTGTTTAAATTTGGTAAGTACCATCCTTTTGCAAGTGGCTTGGATAAGTTCGTTATCGAGGAAAATCAGCCCAGGTTTTCTCGGAAAATTTTGTGTTTTTTTCGGAAAAATTTATATCTCCGGAAATAACAAAGTAAGGGCAACCAAACTCGGTACGCGTGTTTGTATGATAAATTGTGACCCATGTACCAAAATTTAGGTCTGTAAGTTAGAAGACAAAAAAGTATAGACATTAAAGGAAAAACATTGGGGTTTTCCTCATTTAGGCAAAAAACCTGAATCAAATACGGATAATGTAAAGAAGCTTCAACCGTCCTTGTCCTTCATTTTACTAAAATAGTTACAGAAAATTCATTTCAAATAGACCCTTTCTCTGATGGTTTGGCGGTGGTCTAGTTAAGTTTATGGTTTAACGGTCTATAATTTTTAGCTCATTTTCGTAGAAAAAAATCGTTAATGAGGAGACCGCGACTTTTGAATTTTAAAAAGATTTCTTCAAATGAGCGCAAAATGGACCCCCTAGAATTCATATCCGGGTTTACTTTCAGTTTTTATCTGTTTACATATATACAGGGTGACGCATTTCTACGGTAAAGCTCAATATAACTGTTAGTATACAAGATACGAGAAAAAAATGTATACGTTAATTAGAGGGGTCTTAAGCTGCATCTTATAAAAATATTTTGACAAGCACAGGGTTGTCCATAAGTCGTTGGTGATCCCTGCAATTGTTTTTTTTTTCTTGAACATCCTTTATTGCATTTTTGCATTTTTATCGAAATATGATGCATGTTTGTAAGAAAAAAATCGATACGCAGTAGGTGCGTTTTGGTAGCTAATTTTCATTGAATCCTTCAAATTTTAATAACTCAATTTACTATTAACCTAAGGTTTGTTGGCTATGAAAGTAGTTTTCTCGGAAACATTTTACGTTTATTTTAAAAAATGTTGGTACATTTTCAAACAATAAGTAATTTTGATAAAACATTGTACATTGTTTCTACTATATAGGCTATACCAGTAATCAGATTGATGTCTGCTTGCATTAGAGATATATTTGCTAATAGAAACATTTTAATGAAAATTCAATTCCATAACGCACTTGCGACGTCCAGACTTTTATTTCTACGCATGTCCATGTCCATTTCCATCCAAAAATAAAAAGCGACTTACGGATCGATATTGCACTTTTTCCATTTCATTGATAAACACGAATGATAAAACTGGTTGTCAAATAAAAACTAACCAAGGGATTGGTCTGAAAATTAGTATGGTGTTGTTTGACAGATGACAGTACATGACGATAATGCCCACTCCTCTCAGAAACGCCACCTGTATTCAAACACGGGTACTTATTGATCGACCCTTGCAGGCGACAGAAAAAAAATGTTATCCTGTCTGATGATGCCGTAAAGTGGCGAAACCGGTCACAGAGAAGACAGCCAACACCTGTGAAGCCAGAGAAAAAGTCCCTATATCTGTATTTAGATTAATGAATAGATATAATAAAGCGAATCTATATGTGGTTGGGTATATTGGAAGCAGTAATGAATATGTACATCTCCTGGTCTACTCACATTTAATATTCTATGTGCATTAGAGAGTGCATCTTAAATGTTGTCAAGATAAAGCAATTACGATAAGAGACATCCGAGTCTCTAGAGAAAATAATGCACATAATGGTTCACAAAGCACGACTCTAGACCTCGCCACGCTCATGTAAATTCAAACACATTAGAAGAGCAAAACGGAATTAAGGGATTAAGGTTAACCTGCATTAAGTTTTGAACAGGTGCAGAGCAGATTTGCAAATTCATTAGGACATATTCTCCAAGGTTGTGTATCCAACGCTTGCTTTAACAAAAATAGCCATAGCAGAAGGATGAGAATTACGTAGAAGGCCATCTAGAATCGAATCACAGTTTTGTATATAATTATTTGTGAATTTTCATTAAGAAATTCCACTAATAGAGAGGTAACGATGGTGAGACTTTTGGAAAATGTTTCAAAATGAGCGCGAATTAGGACCCCTAGAACCCGATAACCAAGGTCCGTTTGAATTTTTATATGTTTATATATATATATATATATATATATATATATATATATATATATATATATATATATATATATATATATATATATATATATATATATATATAGGGTGGCGCATTGAAAACGAAACAGACTTATTTGCGTCCAGAGAATATTATTTTTTAAGAAACGCTGAAACACGTCAATTTTAATATTGAGGGGGATATGTTTTGAAATACATTTTCACCTTGTCACATCAACCCCTTAAGAATGGTGATAGCAACACTTATATTTTAAATAGGGAACATAGGTCGAATGTTACATCATATGAATGCTTTTTCTTTTCTGAATTCAGCACACAAATTTTTTGGAAATTTTATCAACTCGTTTAAAAAGTATTCACAGTTGGAGTTGCAAGAACGTATTTCATTCATTGTGATAAGATATGCACTAATTAGTCAATTTTTCGTTAAAAAAAAACTAAAAAACAAAACCAAACGTTCAAAAATGTTTGTTCAGTTAAGTAAGTGTTCAAATTGTTAACCACCAGCTTCCATACAAAAGTACAAATTTTGTTCAAAACGAGCTCTGACATTCTGAAGCATTTGTGGAGTTATTAGACGGCATTCTTCAACAATGCGTCGTCGTAATTCTTCCAGAGACTCCGGTTCTGTTGCGTAAATTCTACTCTTTAAATGGACCCATAGAAAGGCGTCTAAAGGAGTTAAATCCGGTGATCTAGGGGGCCACTCAATAGCATCTCTACGCTCAATCCATTGTCCTGGAAATTCTCTGTTCAAAAAATCCGTAACACGTTGTGAAAAATGCGGAGGAGCTCCATCTTGTTAAAACAGGTATTGATTTTCTTGATAGCGATCATCATTTTCAACAATATCAATTACTAGAGGGTAAACGATATTGCCACTCAAATTGCCATCAAGAAAAATTGGTCTGATTAAACGGTCTCCAAAAATGCCAGTCGAGACATTCAATTTCTGTGAAGTTTGAGTGTGGACTTCGTGAAAATTTCTTGGATTATTATCTGCCCAATAACGACAATTATGAGGATTGAATGTAGAGTTTAATAAAAATGTACACTCGTCTGCAAAACAGATATGAAACAGAAAGTTCCCGTTATCAGCTATTCTTGCAGTCATAACTTCACAAAACTCCAGCCGCCGATCAAAATCATCTTCATTCATTTGTTGTACAAGATGAATTTAATACAGGTGAAATTTATGATGCTATAATATTCGCTGAACAGTTCTTCTTTTGATGTTGCAAACAGTGGCCAATTTTCTCGTGCTCAAAGTTGGGTCTGCAGCAATTTGTCCTAAAACTTTAATCTCAGTAGTCTCATTTCTAACCGGAAATTCACGTTCAGCATCCCGTTTTTTGTCGGCTACTGAACCATTTTGTCGAAACTTTGCAACTAACTCCAAAATGTATTTTCTGTTAGCATGTCTGCTCGGATGTTGTTCATTAAACAAATTTGCGGTACGGTGGACACAGTCATCGTTTTTGAAAAAAAGAGTAATTATTTCAACTCTTTCTTCTACAGAATACACCATTGTGAAATTGATTTTCGGTAGTACTATCAAGTATCAAACGGACCGATAAACTGAAATAATAAACCGCATATTTCTCATTCCGATAAGAAATGTTCTGATAATCAATTTTTTGTTTACAAACCAACAAAACATTGACTATCAGCACATTTCTTATCGGAATGAGTGAAATGCGTTTTTGCATCTTCAACTGTTAATAATTTTTAAACGAGTTGATAAAACTACCAAAAAAAATTAGTGTGCTGAATTCAGAAAAGAAAGAGCTTTCAAATGATGTAACACTCGACCCATGTTCCCTATTTAAAATATAAGGGTTGTTATCACCACCCTTAAGGGGTTGATGTGACAAAGTTGAGTTTTATGTCAAAACATGTCCCCCTCAATATTAAAATTGACGTGTTTCAGCGTTTCTTTAAAAAAAACGCAAATCGGTCTGTTTTGTTTTCAATGCGCCACCCTATAAATAAATAAATATATATATATATATATATATATATATATATATATATATATATATATATATATATATATATATATATATATATATGTATGTATGTATCACACAGATAACTCAAAAAATAATGGGGCGATTTTAATAAAATTTTCTGAGCACCTTCCTTTTGCAAGTGGCTTGGATAAGTTCGTTAGCTAGGAAAATCGGCGCAGGTTTTCCAGGAAAATTTTATGTTTTCTTTCGGAAAAAAATTGTATCTCCGGAAATAACAAAGTAAGGGCAACCAAATTTGGTACGCGTGTTTGTATTATAAAGTGTAAACCACGTACCAATTTAGATCTGTATGTTTAAAGACAAAAAAGTTATGGGCATTTAAACGGTTTTCCTCTAAAATGGGCAACATTTAGGCAAAGAACCTGAAACAAATACGGATTATGGAAAGAAAATTTCGCAAGAAGACTGTTCTGCAAACCCTTAAGTTTCAGCTTCAACCGTCATTGTCCTTCATTTTACTAAAATATTTCCAGAAATTTCATTTCAAATAGACCCTTTGTCTGATGCTTTGGCGGTAGTTATAATCAAGCCTATTGTTTAACGGTCTATAATTTTAGCTTTTTTTTAAAGAAAAAAATCGTTAATTAGGAAAGCGCTGCTTCTGAATTTTAAAAACATTTTTTCAAATGAGCGCAAAGTAGCCCCCCCTAGAAGCAATATCCGAGTTTAGTTTCAGTTTTTATCTGTTTATATATATATATATATATATATATATATATATATATATATATATATATATATATATATATATATATATATATATATATAGACGCCCTCGTGGCGCAGGTGGCTAGGTGCCAGCCTGCTAAGCGAGAGGTCCCGGGTTCGATTCCCGGGCGAGCCAATTTGACTCTGTCTGGAAAATTTTAAAAAATATTGAATGATGGGAAAAATGTGCTAATGGCCTGAGATGCCGCAGCCAATAATATTTAATATATATATATATATATATATATATATATATATATATATATATATATATATATATATATATATATATATACAAGGTGGCGCATTTCTACGGTAAAGCTCAATACAATTGTTATTATACAAGATACGAGAAAAAGTTGTATACGTTAATTATAGGGTGTCTTGAGCTGCATCTTATACAATTATTTTGGCAATCACAGGCTGGCCCATAAGTGATACATACAATATTTTTTTCGAACACTCTTATATTATCGCATATGTGCAAATTTTATTGAAATATGATGCAAATCAAATATGCGGGCAATAACATTAATCAAAACGTATCTTTCACTAAAGCGACAAGGGCTAGTGTTGGATGAAGCGTAAGGAGTCAGCAAGGTGTACACGGTACGAGCGGTGTTCTACAAAATCTCAGATACGGCAGACGGGCGGCACCTAATGATATACAATTTCAAAGTAATATATGTAGCCTTTAAGTTAAAGTGGGGAACATCGGAGGCGTATAAGGGTAGAAGGAGAGACGGGACCACAATTCCCGGGAGACCTATGCGGACTGTGAATCCTCAGCATCTCCGCTAGGGCCAAACTGGGACACAAACAACTTACTTTAGCAAGCTGTGAATACTCAGCGTCCTCACCAAAATAACACAAGAACTTATACTGCATGGGGCGGAAAGCCTGGAGCACGATGAGGTGTACATGGCTAATTGGAAAGGCACGTATCACTTGGAAATAGGTTGTGAATCTTCAGCGTCTCTATCGGGATCAAACCAAGATGAATATGTCTCGATTATTTAAGTGAGCTGCGGATCCTCAGCATCCTCACAAAAATAATTCAAGACAATCTGACATACGGGAATTGTCTAAAGGGACGGCGGCAGGTCAGTAAAAACAGAAATAATTCACTTGCGGAGATTTGGACTGAGAAGCATGATAATTTGAAAATATGAAAATTTGCTACAAAATATGAATGACTTAAAACGGCTAATTTCTCACCCACGACAATATTTTCGTATACCGAAATCAGCAAACCAGGTGCGCTCGGACCTTTCTACTGGTGACGGCTCGCTCTTGTCGGCTTACTACCGGATTTACCAATACTGTCCCTGCCCCGTGTTGCGCCTCATTTTATATGAATTTCACAGCCGGCCAAAAATCTCCGCGATACTTGGAATTTAATCACCTTATCACAGTCGGATAAGATAATAAGTACGAAATTCACGTTTAATTAAATATAAATCGTCATTAAGAAATTTAATGGTGAAAAATATTTTAGCAAATATTTATAGTGTTTGTATTTAACTATTTTCTATTTAATTATTCATTAACTTAGTAATTATACGTTTTGTACCACAGATCCATAGAAAATATTACTTCATCAGAATGTGTGAGGGTGGAATATCGGTGACAAAAATTTCGCAATTTTTTGTTACTAAAAAGGTGTAAAAAGTCTCAAAACATATAGAAAACTTAATTCTAGAACGATTTTTTTTTGTCTGTCGGTCGCTCTGTCAGCCTGTGCGTCTGTCTGTTAGTAGGCACAATAACTTGCGAACAAATTGATATATCATCTTTAAATTTGGTATACAGTTCACACCCGTCACAGGATCGCTTCGAATTATTCTTGGATAAGATGTAACGATAGCGTTTCGTTACTACTTTAAATATTCAAAATGAAACCGTATGAGACTTAATTAATAGCCGACAATCCAATATCTGTAAGAAAATTCATGTTTTGATTTCAAAATTATTTTGATGAAAAGTCGCTAAATCTTCAAGTACCGTAAACCCCTTTACTGCATTTCTAATTTGTAGGTTAAAATTCAATATATATTTGCGAAGGAAAATTACGTCGCATTTTGCTGGAAGAATATTTCCAAGAACTGAATATCGTTGCGACTTTATCTGTATTTTTCCGTGTGGATGATGTCACCTAAAACGACCGTTGGCGCCGTTCAACAAATATTCCCGGGCAAACCTTGAATTGTAGACGAGGGGATGTGAGGCGTCAAGGGAAAGGGGTTAGATCTGAACGCACAAGACGCTACCTCGGCGGAGTCGGAGCTAGGCTGTTGACAAGTTAACATCTTTTAATTAACGTGGCTGATAATTATCTTAAAATCGGTGATAAAATTCCTTTTAGTTGTCTATAATATCTAACAACAGTTGTCAGTGATTGTTTAATATCATTTGATCCGTATTTAAATTTAAATTAACGACGTGTTTGACAGAAAAACGCGATTAAGGAGTGATCCTTTGTTCACCGACCTGGTGCATGTCTTACGTTAATCAGAAAGTGTTTCTGATTATTACCGAGCTCTGAATTAGTTGGCATTATAAATTTCACTTGAGCCAATTTACATTTTAATTACCGTAGAGAGATTTTAATCAAATTAATTCCGAACATCGACTTAAAACAGCTGTTCATTTGATGTTCGGGGCCAAATTGACTCCCCCAGTATTGGAGCAACAATATCCACCTGCCCAATAAACGTTTATGGAAAGTACCATTTGTTCTCTCCAAACTTCCATCTCTTATTGGAGTTTGTAAGCCTGTGTTGGGCTCTGGTGGTTGACTCTACTTGGAGAGCATCTTCAAAGGTTCAACAGGTAACTCCAGGTGTCAGGACTTGGTGAGTCGATTAAACTTCATTTTGTGTGGAACAACCAAACCTTTAATGCAGCAGTCTATTATTTGAACCCTTACCATTTAAATTTTCAAAGTAACATGATCAAATTTAAACTTCAATAGTGTCAGTGGGGTGTCTAAAAAAGGGCAACTGTAAACTTCCTGTTTATTCTTTAGAATTTTGTCAATATTGTGAATTTAAATACATAACACTTGAAATTGTGATTAACAGATTTTTGCTGGTAAAATATTTAACCTGTACATTTCTTAATATTTTCGTTAACAATCATTAAAGTAGAAATTTCACATAGTAATATTTTTCTTAAATGGAGCCTTACTCAAAGGATTGGACAGTTAATTCATTGGAAAATCAACCGAACTGATTGACGAACGTCAAGCAATTTAAGTAATAGTTTGTATTTGCTTTTGAGCCGTAAAGTACAGCATTTGATGATTAATATACCTCAAGTAGGTAATGTTAATATTTTTGTAACACAACCATTTTATTTTATTATTTTGTCATATGCCATATGAAATGATAATTTATTTTTCTTAAAACTCTTGCTGTTTATTTGATTTTTATTTGTGTATGAGTTAATATTGATTTGAAATTTACCAACCATGTAAATCTAATTTAATATTATCGTTAACATTAACATATCTGTTTAATTGAAGAGAAATTCCTCCCTAATATCTCTCCTGATTGGCAGCCACACCATTAATAAATTCTAATTATCGTTTATCTAAATTCCTTAAATTTTATATAACCAGGCCCTACCCTGGGGCGCTCACAAATATAGGACTCAGAGGCAGAGCAACACAGAAAATAGCGTGAGTATCACACCATATTAAGATCTGCCAACCTCCTAAAGTGTTTCTAGTCTTAATAATAATAATAATCTGATAGATAGATGCTTTTAGAGTAGGGACTGATAGGCAAAAGTGACCTCACTATCAAGCAGATTCAAATCCACTTGAGGTCAATCACAATATATCACGTCACTCATCTATTTTGTTTAAGGACGGTTACAAAGATCGTTTCAGGGGAAGGGGCTAAATGAGGGGTAATTTGGTGAAAATTGACATCTTTTCGTTAAAACTCGAGTAACATAACGTTTCTGAAGCTTATGGGTACATGAATACGAATATTTTTTGTGGTAAAGTCATGGACCCTAAATTTATTTCATGAGAATGTCTTTCTGAGGAGAGGAGATTATCATAGCTATGTGCAAGTTACGATTCAATTTGCAACACTGTTTTGTACGCTGTTTTTATTTTTTTGTATAGGAATTTAGTATAAATATACTTTTTTTCGTTTTATCTTTTATTTTACCGATTCGGTGCATCGCAAACATTAATTATTTTTTCCTTACTATTACGGATACATCCAGAAGAACATGATGTATATTTTCGATGAATTTTACATCTAACATTCCTTTCATAAAAAGTTTTGAATTTCAAATGTTGATATTTCCGATGCATCGCAAACATCGGATGTTTTCCCCCAATATATCGAGAAGAATCGATGCCACGTAACGATGCATTACATCAGAAAAAACATGGATGTATTTTTTCAGTGGACATACTCAACTTAACGGCTTCTCTAGGTTTTTATCTATATCATTAATTAGAGATCTGTTTCGAAATAAGATACTTATATCCAAATGATATAGCTAAGAAGCATTACATTATGCGATAAAATGCTCACTAATAGAGACAAGATTTACTTTTATATGAGATGTTTTTCATAATAGTACCAATAATGTTGAAGCTGACGTGTAAGATACACCATCAAACTAGAAGTGGTTTAATAAATTTCAATTTAGGAGATGAGAATAGTTATCTTAATCGCACTCATAGAATCTAAATAGTTCATCTATAAGAAGGTGAGATAATAACACTAAAAATGTAAAACTGACATGGAAATAGACTGATACAGGTGTCCCACGACGAAAGCCCGCGGTCGATTTCTAGGAAACTAGACTTTGGAAACTTTTGAAAATTTGGCAGCTTACTGAAGTAGATAGGGGCTAAATATTTTCAAGATGGCATTTCCTATATATTATTACATTTGAAGATAACACAGGAAATTTTAGAGACATTTTATGTACAATCCACCCGTTTTTGACATATCTCACATTTTATGTCAAAAATGACGTTTGCAGGCCTAAACATAACTGTCAATTTCCTATATGAAAGCCTTTATCATTTAATTGGATTTTATTTCCTTGTAGAAGGGAACTACTTTAGTGGCCTGTGATGTTATTTTCACAGTAGATACATACACGATGATTGAAAATTCACATTGAAAATTGATTTGAAAAATTGTCAAAACTTTTTTTCCAAATGAAAACCCATTTTTATCATTTTATCTTATTCAGCATTAAAAAAGAAGGGAACTCTGTGTAAGGTTGTCTATGACAAAAAATTTTAGTTTTTGAAATATTGACAATTTAACATTTTTATATTGTAAAAATGTGAAAGTTATTATAACATATTTTGTGCCAGATCATTTCTATTCACTACCGTAACGCACTTGCTGTGGCCAGCCTTTTTCATATGTTCCAGTATGATACTAGGACGGTATACTAACTACAGCGAGAACACACCTATAAAGTAATACGGCTATGATAGCCAGTCTCCTAGAACATTGTGAGATGTACGACAGGGTCGCCATCTCAAAATATTCTAGAAGGCTGGCTACCATAGCAGCCGTATAACTTTATATGTGTGTTCTCGCTGTAATTAGTATACCATACTGACGAGTTCTAATGAGAGCGAAACCGGTCTGCGGTTGTACTTATGGTGAGAATACATCTAACCTTATATACTTTGTCCCTTTATTGGGGAATAAATTGGCCAGGGCTGACAATTCACAGGGTCGCCATCTCCGTGCGGAACCACAGCCGCACCGAGATGTCAACCCTGTCGTACATCTCCCAATGTTCTAGGAGGCTGACTACCATAGCCGTATTACTCTATATGAGTGTTCTCGCTGTAATTAGTATACCGTACTGATGAGCTCTGATTATAGCGAAACCGGTCTGCGCTTCTAATTATGGTGAGAATACATCTAGCCTTACATACATTGTCCCTATATTAGGGAATAAATGGGCCAGGGCTGACAATTTTTTTTCTCTCTCTCAGGGCTCGTCCGCGTCTTTGCCGCCCCGAAAGCACTGCAGCCTTTGGCTTATTGTGCATGCCCTTAGTTTTTTTACTCCACCCATTCCAAAATCACTGTGCCTTGAACTAGTCTGCACAGCGATTGGTAGGGTGAAGTTTTATATTGTTCTGTCTCCGGTCTACACTGACCGTAGATCAGTTGTCTTTTGCGGTCCAGAGCTTTACACTCGCACAAGATGTACTGGGCTGATTCCCCCCTCGCCGCAGAGTCTGCATGCGAGGTCCACCTCGAACCGCCCCATTTTATGCAGGTGTTTCTTGACGACCACGTGTCCCGTCAAGAGACCTGTTATGTTTCTGAGCTGTCCACTGCTAAGATTTGGCAGCTCCACAGCTCTCTTTGAACAGGGTTCGTCAATTATTGACTTCCCATTTCTGAGCCCTGGACAGTCTGCCCAGTACACCTTGTGTTCGTTTCTGACCCAGGACTTAATGGCGCCCCTGGCTGTGCTCTTTGTCACGCCAAGAACCGGTTCTGGTCCAATAAATGGTTCTGCTGACCCTCTCTTCGCGAAACTGTCAGCTTCTTCGCTGCCTTTGACTTCCGAGTGACCCGGCACCCAGATGAGGGTGACTTCATTCTGCCCAGCCAGGTCACTTGTTTCGTCTCGATACTCACTTACCAGCCTTGAATCGACCCGTGGGCTACCTAGGACCTTGAGGACTGCCGGGCTGTCTGTGGCTATGAGGATCTGCTTGTTGGTGTAGCCCCGTCTCTTGTTCTCTCGCATACAGTGCAGCATGGCGTACATTTCGGCCTGAAAGACCGTTCCATGGGCTCCGAGGGAAATACTATGCAGATCCAGCGACACCTCCATGGCGGCTGTTGGGGTTGAAGACATGGCCCCTGTGATGCCCAGGCAAGCCATCCTTTGTATCTTGCCTGGTTTTGTTTGGCACTGGATTATGTCACCTTAGGCTACCAGACCATTGCCGTGTATGTTAACGATGGTCTGACTACCCTTGTGTGCAGCCAGCGGGCGATACTAGGTCTTACTCCCCACGTTTTTCCATATAGCCGCCTAGTGACGGCTAAGGTCATGACTGCCTTACACAGTATTTTTTTAACATGACCATTCCAGATTGGCGTAGAGTCCAATACGACCCCAAGATATTTTACCTCCCTCGCCATTGGGATGTTTCTACCGTATAGAGTGAGAGTTATGTGGCTCTCCCTCTTCCTCATCCTCGTAAACAGTATGACAATGCTTTCTCATGGCTCACCCTGAGCCCTCAGTCAACCGTCCACCTTTCCTTCAGTGCTGTCTGCAGGCGCTCCCACACTGACTGTCTAACCTATCCTCGGACTATGATGACAATGTCGTCCGCATAGCCCTGTATCTCGTACCCCCCTTCCTAGATCAGGGAATACAGAACGTCCCCTGCGGACACCCCGCCGCGATTCCCGCCAGCAGAGTCCCTCCCGCGAAAGAGGTGAACACCGAACTGTCCCTGAACATGGAACCGATACAGAGTCTATATTTTATATCATTTTGGGTTATTTGGAGCCAAGCGCACAGAGTGGCGTTCCACCACTAATTTTTCCAAGCCCGTTCCCTTGGCAGTGGTTTCTCTAGATATAGGGTAGGGACAGTGGGAATATCGTTAATACATTCATGCGCGTCACTAATTAGATGACGAGGCATTTGGCAACATGCTATCTACTTCCGGACCGAGATGGCGACCCTGTCGTACATCTCACAATGTTCTAGGAGGCTGGCTAACATAGCCGTTTTACTTTATAGGTGTGTTCTCGCTGTAATTAGTATACCGTACTGATGAGCTCTAATTAGAGCGAAACCTTCTGCGGTTCTAATTATGGTGATAATACATCTAGCCTTACATACATTGTCCCTATATTAGGGAAGAAATGGGCCAGTACTGACAATTCACAAAACTGTTAGTTGGTTGTACGCAGATTCTATTTTATAACATTTTATGTTATTTGGAGCTGTTATGAGAACATGCTACCTGGTTCCGCACCGAGATATCAACCCTGTCGTATATCTCACAATGTTCTAGGAGGCTGGCTACCATAACCGCATTACTTGATAGGTGCGAAAGCGAAACCGCTCTGCGGTTATAATTATGGTGAGAATATATGTAGCCTTACATTCTTATACCTAGTTTTACGTTCAATCAGTTTTCGGTACATTAAGATTCCTTATGTTTTTATTACGTATTTTGCCTTGGGGTAGAAATAGGCCAGGACTGACAATTTACTAAATTGTTAGTTGCTTGTATACATTCTCTATTTTTTAACATTCTGTGTTATTTCGAGCTGCCGTGACAACATAGTACTTGGTTCCGCAACGAGATGGCGGTACGTGTTTCGTGTCTTACGTCTCACTTAGTTTTGGAAGGCTGGCTACCTTAGCCGTATTACCTTATAGGTGTATTTTCGCTGCAATTAGTATGCCGTACTGAAGAGCTCTAATTAGAGCGAAACCGGTTTACGGTTCTAATTGTGGTAAGAATGCATCTAGCCTTACATAATTTACCTTGTGTTGTAGCTCTTTGTCTACAAGTATTATCACTATTGTACCGCTAAAAAGAGCTAAATAAATAAAAATGAGGACTAACGACAATAAAACCATTCTGCATTAAATCTCCTACAAGCGACTTCATTAAAATTAGATTAAAAGGCATAGGGCGTTATAATTTCACATGGCACACGCATATGAAATAACAACTGAAATATTTAATAACGATTAAGGCACATGTGTCCTGAAAGTTTTCATGGTGTGCGGAAATTCCCGGAGATAAAAATGACAAACGTAGGATACATTCACTTAAAACATTAAAAGCTTAATGCAGTGGCCGCTGCTGTTACATATTTGGGTCAAATTTGCGCAGAATAAAACTCATTTAAATTAAATTACGCTCTGCTATGTGAAGCCAACATTAAATTCATCTGTTTGTTCGTCATAATTTCACGGCGCATTGTTTTGTTCGTTTGAAAGGAACAGTTGAAAAATTGCCACGAGTTTATTAGTTTTGAGATAATTTTGTTTTAGTGAATTTTCTTAAAAAAAATTCACTAATGAGAAGATCCCGACTTTTGAATTTTGAAAAAATTTCTTCAAATGAGCGCTAATTAGGCCCCCCAGAACACATATCCGGGGTCGGTTTAAATTTTTATATGTTTATATATATATATATATATATATATATATATATATATATATATATATATATATATATATATATATATATATATATATATATATATATATATATATATATATATATATATATATATATATATATATATGTATCACACCGATAACTCAAAAAATAATGGGCCGATTTTGATTAAATTTGGTGAATAAATTCCTTTTGCAAATGGCTTGGATAAGTTCGTTAGCCAGGAAAATCTGTCCAGGTTTTCCCGGAAAATTTTGTGTTTTCTTTCGAAAAAAAATTATATCTCCGGAATTAACAAAGTAAGGGCAACCAAATTTCATATGCGGATATCATTATAGGCAAGTTACCTACCAAAATTTAGCTCCGTAGGTTAAAGGATAAAAAAGTTACAGGCATTCAAAGAAAAATAAATTTGGATTTTCCTCAAAACGTCAAAATTGCGATTTTAAACGTCAAAATTGGTGAGTACATTCCTTTCGCAAGTCGCTTGGATAATTTTGTTAGCCAGGAAAATCCGCCGAGGTTTTCCCGGAAAAATTTGTGTTTTCTTTCGCAAAATATTTATATCTCCAAAATTAACAAAGTAAGGGCAACCAAATTTGGTAAGCTGGTTTATATCGTTATATGTGTGCCACCTACTAAAATTTAGCTCTGTAGGTCAAAAGACAAAAAAGTTATGGCCATTTAAAGAAAAATAAATTGGGGGTTTCCTCAAAACGTCAAAGTGACAATTGAGAACGTCAAAATTCGCAACATTTAGGCAAATAACTTAAATCTAATACGATCTATGGAAAGAAAATGTCTCAAGAAGAATGTTTTACATACACCGAACTCTTAGTTTCAACCGTCATTGTCCTTCATTTTACTAAAATATTTCCAGAAAATGTATTTCAAATAGACCCTTTCTCTGATGCTTGGCAGTAGCCTTAGCTATAGAGTTTATTGTTTAATGGTATATAATTTTTGTCGAATTTTCGTAAAAAATCAATAAAGCTCAATATATTCGTTATTATACAAGATATGAAAAAATATTGTATACATTAATTATACGGTGTTTTGAGCTACATCTTAAACAATTATTACGACAATCACAGGGTGGCCAATAAGTCGTTGGTGATACAAATAATTTTTTTTTGTCGAAAACGCCTTATTTTTTTGCATTTTCCATCGAAATATAATGCATGTTTGTAAGTTAAGAAATTCTGGAGGCAGCAAGTGCGTTGTGGTTGCGAATTTTGATTAAATGCTTCATATTTGAAAAGCTCAATTTGCTATTAACCTATAAGGTTGACCAAGAAACGGATTTTTTCAGTAACACTTTTGGTTTACTTTTGGAAATTTCTGTACGTTTTGAAACAATCAAGTTATTTTGATGAAACATGGCACATTGTTTTTACTATATATGTTATACTGGTAATCAAATTTGATGCCTGCTTTTTCTATATAGGTTATACTGGTAACCAAAATTGATGTCTGCTTTCTTAAAAAGAAAACACACATATTTGCAATAAAAACATTTTTATGAAAATTCACTACCATAACGCACTTGCTGCGTCCCGTTAGTTTTTATTTTTTGGAAACATCCACAAACAAAACAACTACTTTTCAGATGCGAGCTTTTAGGAAAAGTGGCAGCGATCAGGGCCCAAGATATCGTTCCCACTAGATTGAAGTTGAATTCTACCAGACCCCAATATTACTTATCCATGCAATATGTCTTCATTCTGGAGTTTTAGCTTCATAAATCCAGCAGCGGCCAACAGTATTTAGGATTCTTTATAATTTTATCACGAAGTTTAAATTTGGAATTGTTACAGATAGTGTCGCGCGGAAATGCAACCAATACAGGACAAGTGTACAGAGTCATATGACGAAGATTGTACTAATCATAACGAAGAATATAATGAAAAATTGAGAGTTATTTAGATGAAGATCGTTTCGGAATTGAACCAAAATGTTGGCATCTAACATCACAAAATTTTCAAGTAAATCACAATTAAACGTTATTAAATTCAATTATCCAACTTTGTTGAGTATGAAAAAGAATTCTCGTAATACGTTTGGACTGGTTGCATTAAAAAACGCTGGTACAACCTCAACGATAACGAGCCAGACCGGCGACTAAGGATTGTAAAACTATGATTAATTTGTGCCAAGGAAATCGACTTTTGCATCGGGACATATTTTTGACGAGGAGGCGGCCGAGCGACTAAAGAGGCAGCACTTAAAATAAAAAGTCTGGACGCAGCAAGTGCGTTATGATAGTGAACTTTCATTAAAATGTTTTAAATAGCAAATATGTGTTTTTTCAAAAAAGCAGACATCAAATTTGGTTACCAGTATAACATATATAGTAGAAACAATGTACCATATTTCATGAAAATAACTTTACTGTTTGAAAATGTACACAAATTTGTCGAAAATAAACTTAAAATATTCCCGAAAAAAACTAGTTTCCTAGCCAACGAACCTTATAGGTTAATATCAAATTGAGTTATTCAAATTTGAGGCGTTCAATAAAAATTCGCTACCATAACGCACTTGCTGAGTCCCGAATTTATTTTCTTACAAAACATGCATTATAATTTCGTGGTCGAAATTCCATACATTTAAGGTCAGCTCAGAACTGATACTGACCGGGGGAATTCGTCTGTCTAATTAAAACAAATCATTGTTTAATGTATTTCAACTGAACAGATTTTCCTGGCTAACGAACTTATCCAAGCTACTGACAAAAGAAACGTACTCACCAAATTTGATCAAAATCGGCCGATTATTTTTTGAGTTATCGGTGTGGTACATATATATATATATATATATATATATATATATATATATATATATATATATATATATATATATATATATATATATATATATAAATTGAAACTGACCCCGGATGTGTTCGCGGGGGCCTAATTAGTGGTCATTTGAAGGAATTTTTTCAAAATTCAAAAGTCGCGATCACCTCATTAGTGATTTTTTTCACTAAAAAATAGAGAATTCACTAATACTCTTTGAGTTGTGGGAGTCAGAAAGCCAGGAAATTTGAAATATCGATACATATATTAAAATATCGTATGCAACTAATTATACATTTATTAGGAGAAGGTGATATAAATAAATATAGTAAAAACAATGTGCCATGTTCGATCAAAATAACTTTATTGTTTGAAAATGTACAACAATTTCCGAAAGTAAACTTAAAGTATTCTCGAAAAAACTCTTTTCTTGGTAAACCTTATAGGTTAATAGCAAATTGAGGTATTCAAATATAAAGAATTTGATTAAAATTCGCTACCATAACGCACCTGCTGCGTCCAAAATTTCTTTTCTTACAAACATGCATTATATTTCGATGGAAAATGCAAAAATGCAATAACATAAGGCGTGTTTGATTTAAAAAAGAAGAGATTTTGTATCAGAAACGACTTATGGGCCACCCTGTGATTGTAGAAATATTTTTTTAAGGTGTAGCTCAAGACACCCTATAATTTTGTATACAATTTTTTTTCGTATCTTGTATAATAACGGATATATTGAGCGTTATTGATTTGTTACGAAAATTCGACAAAAATTATATACCATTAAACGATAAACTCTATAGCTAAGACTACTGTCAAGCATCAGAGAAATAACACATTACTATAGTTTCGTCGGTTAGAACAGGCATTGACATGTGTATTCTCATTTCACTATCACATACTATAGTATCGTTGTTCACGAGATTCTCTCTTCACTATCACACTACCATTATTTCGCCGCTAGGCGATTCTTATTTCACTAATACACTACTATAGTTTTGTCGATTACGACATTCTCATATTTCTATTGGATTACTATAGTTTCGTCTGTTAGGTAATTCTCATTTCACTACTACACTGTTAAAGTTTTGTCGGTTAGAACATCCTCATTTCACAATTATACTGCTATTGTTTCGCAGTTACGTCATTATCGCGTTACTATCACACTACTATGGTTTCGTCGGTTAGGACAGGCATTGACATATGTGTATTCTCCTTTCACTATCACCTACTATAGTACGGTTGTTCACGAGATTCTCTCTTCACTATCACACTACCATTATTTCGTCGGTAGGAGATTCTTATTTCACTAATACACTACTATAGTTTTGTCGATTACGACATTCTCATATTTCTATTGGATTACTATAGTTTCGTCTGCTAGGTAATTCTCATTTCACTACTACACTGTTAAAGTTTTGTCGGTTAGAACATCCTCATTTCACAATTATACTGCTATTGTTTCGCAGTTACGTCATTATCGCGTTACTATCACACTACTATGGTTTCGTCGGTTAGGACAGGCATTGACATATGTGTATTCTCCTTTCACTATCACCTACTATAGTACGGTTGTTCACGAGATTCTCTCTTCACTATCACACTACCATTATTTCGTCGGTAGGAGATTCTTATTTCACTAATACACTACTATAGTTTTGTCAATTAGGACATTCTCATTTTTCTATCACATTACTATAGTTTCGTCTGTTAGGACATTTTAGTATCACTACTACATTCCTGTAGTTTTGTTAAGTAAGACAATCAATTTGCTACCACATTAATATAATTTCGTCTGTTAGGCAATTCTCATTTCACTATAACACTAGTATAGTTTTGTAGATTAAGGCATTCTCATTTCACTATCACGCTACTACAGCTACGTCGATTAGTTCATTCTCAAGATAGTTACATTGCTTATCATAGAAGTATTAGCTTGGACCTGGGGAAGCGTTTCATTAAAGCATACGTATGAAGTGTTATAATGTCTGGAGCGTAAAGCTGGGCTTTGAATATGAAGAAAATCAAAATATTTGAAAAGCTTCTGGAATACGAACATAAAATAAAATTAAAAAGACCAGGGGCTCCGTTAATTTGTGGAATATATTCTAAAATATTATAATTCCCCAGCATCATTATTTGAAATACGCATATTTAAAAAAGAAAAAACTCTGGACGCAGCAAGTGCGTTATGGTAGTGAATTTTCATAAAAATGTTTTTAATAACAAATATGTGTGATTTTTAAGAAATAATAATCAAATTTGGTTACCAGTATAATCTATATAGTAAAAACAATGTGCCATGTTTCATCAAAATAACTTTATTGTGTGAAAATGTACAAAAATTTCCAAAAGTAAACTTAAAGTGTTCCCGAAAAAACACGTTTCTTGGGCAACCTTATAGGTTAATAGCAAATTGAGCTGTTCAAATATGAAACATTTGAACAAAATTCGCTACCATAACGCACTTGCTGCGTGCAGAATTTCTTTTCTTACAAACATGCATTATATTTCGATGGAAAATGCAAAAATGCAATAACATAAGGCGTGTTTGATTAAAAAAAAGGAAATTTGTATCCCCAGCGACTTATGGACCAGTCTGTGATTGTAGAAATATTATTTTAAGATGTAGCTCAAGACACCCTATAATTAATATATACAATTTTTTTTCATATCTTATATAATAACGGATATATTGAGCTTTATTGATTTTTTACGAAAATTCGACAAAAATTTTATACCATTAAACGATAAACTCTATAGCTAAGGCTACTGCCAAGCATCAGAGAAAGGGTCTATTTGAAATGAATTTTCTGCAAATATTTTAGTAAAATGAAGGACAATGACGGTTGAAACTAAGACTTTAGGGTTTGTAAAACATCCTTCTTGAGACATTTTCTTTCCATAGTCCGTATTAGATTCAAGTTATTTGCCTAAATGTTGCCAATTTTGACATTTTAAATCTCCACTTTGACGTTTTGAGGAAAACCCCAATTTATTTTTCTTTAAATGCCTATAACTTTTTTGTCTTTTGACCTACATAGCTAAGTTTTGGTAGGTGACTTACCTATAAGGATATAAACCTGCGTACCAAATTGGTTGCCCTTACTTTGTTAATTGCGGAGATATCAGATCTTCCTGGCTAACGAACTCATCCAAGCCATTTGCAAAAGGAATTTTTTCACCAAATTTAATCAAAATCGGCCCATTATTTTTTGAGTTATCGGTGTGATACATATATATATATATATATATATATATATATATATATATATATATATATATATATATATATATATATATATATATATATATATATATATATATATATATATATAAACATATAAAAATTGAAACTGACCCCGGATATGTTTTCTGGGGGGCCTAATTAGCGCTCATTTGAAGAAATTTTTTCAAAATTCAAAAGTCGGGATCTCCTCATTAGTGAATTTTTTTTAAGAAAATTCACTAAAAGGTGGAGCAAGAGGAGAACTTCTAGAAAACCTGGCCTAATTGATAGAGTACACTCAGGGTGCCACGGTAGTGACGACGTGATGACCTCGCCTTTAGACTGTGATGATGTTAAAAACGTTTATCTGAAAGTAAGTCTAATTCGCTACCATAACGCACTTGCCGCGTCAAGATTTTTTTAAATAAAAACAATTTGGAGAACCCGATTCATCACAATACAGTTTTTAAACCTGGCGATCGTTTCGCTAACAGCGTTACTAAAAAATGGTTCATTAATCCCTCTGATGACACTAACTTTGTTAGCGAAACGATCGTCAGGTCTAAAAGCTGTGTCTTACTAAGAGAGAAATATTAAGAAATCGTTTGTTGATGGACCTGGTCTCACAAGACGCGGTGGCCCAGTTAATACAAGGAGAAGGGAAAGTGGGTCGAATATTAGGAGAGGTAATGTACATAATACAATGTGTACCCAAGAAGGTTAGCCTAAGGCGGACCAAGACGCTGAACAATTCTTCCTGTTAGATGGCTTCATTAACTAGAATATTACAGAAACACGCCGAAGAAATACACTGTAGTATGATTACGCCCCCCCCCCCCCCCCCCGTACTACAGCGAGCACCAGTGGGTAGCCCTAAATCCACTCCCAGCGTTTCATGGATAACCAGAAGTACTACAGGTAGACGAAGAAGCCGAGTTGAAGTTTTCGCCCATCCAACCATTAGGGACAAATGGGTTATACGCTCTATGAGAGATAGACCAGGTGCCGGGATCTTAACTTTCGGCAGTGAACGCCGAGCAGTAGAGAACATACTGTCCAGAAGGATGTTGGGAAAAGACACCACCAGCCAAGGGTACACCACGCTGAATTTCTTCAACTCCGGAGAAATCACTTGGCTTCGACCACCATAGCCCAAGTATATGGGTGGTTTGGCGGAGTAGGAACCATTGTCAGTGGGCTCATAGGTTTCTACATGGTTTTTAAGGGGATAAAATATATAACCATCAACGCACTCCAGCTATATAAAATCCTCGGATGTAGCATGTCACTGTTCGCCAGCATATGGACTACTCTAACGTTTTGAGTATTGGATAGTCATCGGACGAAAGCAAGCAATGACCAGGGCGAAGACCGCCTCAAGGGTGGAACAGTCGACGCAGTCAACAGGTCAACACAAGGAGACCGCGAGGAAGAAACCAGTGCACCACAGTTGTACCCGCTGCTAGCACGGTTCCGCACTGGGCTGTTAGGGATTCCGCTACGTCGACGATACCATAAGGCGCCAACGATGATGAACCTACAAAGTCACCACGATCGCCCGTGTTCAAACAAAACCAGAGTTTCTAAACCAAAGTGCGTGTTAGGTTAGGTTAGGTTAGCTGGTTAGGTTTTTCACTAGATACTACAGTCGGATGCCATTTTTTGTTCTCTTTTTTTAAGAAAAAATTTTCCTACGGATAATTTTTGTCTTCTAGTGGGGGGCAAATGTAAGCAGGACACCTGCTTACGTATTGTTAACTAGTGTCACAAGGACATTTAATTACGAGAGAGCCGATACATTTTAATCTATCACCGAGCAATTAAGTCAGTCTAACAAATCTCAGGTTTTGAACGGTCATAATTACGGAACAGTCTATATAGTACATAAATTCGCTAAATAATAATGTCATTTAATTGGGACCTATAATTTCGGAGCAGCCAAAGAATAAATGAGAAAAAGAGACGAAGAGACAAGAGAGGAACTGAGAAAAAAGGATGAAGAGGCCAGAAAAAGAGAAGAAGAATCCAGAAGAAGAGACGAAGGAACAAAGGAAATTCTACAAGAACAGGCCAGCAGAATTGAGAATATTATTTTATGTGTCGACGAACGTATGAAGCAGGTAAAAAACGACATCTTCCAGCAAGTAGAAAGCAGAGTAAGGGGTATCAGCGACGATGTACATGACAAGCTGACTGAAGTACAACAGAAAGTACATTCACTAGAAAAGAAGTGTAAAACCCTAGCCAAAGAAAACATCAGGCAAGATAGCCCGGTCGTAAGAATTAAGGTCCCCACATTTAATGGCTAAGTCCCGTGGGTTATTTATCTACGCCAATTCGAAGCCGCTGCTACGGAAAATGGTTGGGGCGAAAGAGAGAGAAGGCGAAATAGTAGCTCTCAGAGATGCTCTAGATGTGCTTCAAGGTATTCACAGGAAAGAACCGCTTAGTTTTGACAGCATTAGACTTCAATTAGAAATTAGGTTTGGCGACCAGCATTTACAGTTATATCGATTGCAGTTGACAAATCGTCGTCAGAAACCGGGAGTAGGTATAGATGGTTCGTTCTGAGCCCTCCACTTCCTCCATTTGGCGCCGGCGCGAAGCGCCGTAGTGACGTCACAGGGGGTGGGGCCTGGGCGGAGCCCCATACGCGACCACACCCCGACCACACTCGACCACTACCCGACCACACCCGACCACGCCCTACCACACCCCGACCACGCCCCGACACACCACCGGCCACTCCCCGACCACACCCTAACCGGCGCGAAGCGCGGTAGGGACGTCATAGTGACATAGCTGGACGGAGAACCAATAGGGTGCTAACCTAAGCTGATGTAATCCAAGATGGCGTCCAAGATGGCGTCCAAGATGGCCGACCAGAAGCGAAAAACGCGGGAAATTTATAGTTTTAAACGACAGATGGCTCCACCTGTCAATGTAAGAGAACCCACCATTTTGATTTTTGGTAACGCGACGTACGCAATGATGGCGCTTTGCGCATGCGCAAACATAACTTTGTTAGTAAGCGGTGTAGAGGTATAGTGTTTGGTATCATGTGACTCGCCTTGGCGAGTAGAATTCAAAAATGGTATATACCGCCGACGGAGGCGGTGGCGGGGACGACGGGGCAGCGCAAACCAACTTTGTTATTAAGCGGTGTAGAAGTATAGTGTATGGTGTCATGTTACTCGTCTTGATGAGTATAATTCAAAAATAGTATACACGCATGCGCAAACCAACTGTGTAGTTTTTAAAGTTAACCCCTACGTGTTTGATGTCATGTTAATCGTCTTGATGAGTAGAATTCAAAAATAGGATACGCGCATGCGCAGACCAACTTTTAAACTTTGGTGCGAAGGAGACCAGATTGAGATGTTGGAGGTAAACAATGAAAACAAGAGACACTATTTTTCAAATATTTAGTAACAACATGTCACACATTTATTAAAGTATTAAATGTAGTAAGTTACAAAGAATCTTCATAGTCTTCATCTAGGACATCTTCGAAAGTTGTTAGTTTCTGCAAAAGTTTTCGCAGTTGTTCAAAAACAGTTTCACTCGGGCATTGTATACCAAATATAGCAGGGTCAAAAGGTGCCACCTTGTTTAAGATGTTGGTGAATTCGTTAAATTCAAAATATCGTTTCTTACGGAAAAAGTACAACATACCATTCGTGTGGCGAAAAACGCTTTCGATTTTTGATGGAATGTCCGGGTAAAGGTCTGATGTAAAGCCAGCTTGTAAAATTGAAAACTTATATCCATAATCGGTTACTATTTGATACATGTTGTCATCATGAAATAGTATGGTTTGACCCGCATAGGTGTTGACTGCTGTATTCAGTTTTTTAATACTTTTAAGCCCCATATTCTCAAATGTATTATGATAACGAAGGTGAAAACTTGGATAAGATATCAAAAATACGCTACCATTAACAAATACAACAATATCAGGTGGAGTCATCTGTCGTTTAAAACTATAAATTTCCCGCGTTTTTCGCTTCTGGTCGGCCATCTTGGACGCCATCTTGGATTACATCAGCTCAGGTTAGCACCCTATTGGTTCTCCGTCCAGTTATGTTACTATGACGTCCCTACCGCGCTTCGCGCCGGTTAGGGTGTGGTCGGGGCGTGGCCGGGAGTGTGTAGGGGCGTGGTCGGGGTGTGGTCGGGGCGTGTTCGGATGTGGTCGGGGTGAGGTCGCGTGTGGGGCTCCGCCCAAGTGGGCGGGTGGGGCTCCGCCCAGGCCCCACCTCCTGTGACGTCACTACGGCGCTTCGCGCCGGCGCCAAGTGGAGGAAGTGGAGGGCTCAGAACAAACCATCTATACCTACTACCGGGAGAACGTTTCCAACATTTCCACGCCGACGTTGTCAAACTGACGCAATTAGCCTACCCCATAGCTCCGATGGAGTTTTTAAACCAACTGTCGGTGCAAACCTTCATTGACGTCATCAGAGATACCAACACGCAGCAGGCGCTGAGGATGGCGAGACACAAAAACTTTAACGATGCTTTGGCACATGCCTTGGAGTTTGAAGTGGTAAAGCAAGCGTCGGAAAGTCATATGAAAATTCACAGTCTTCAAGTCCAAGAAGAAAATAAAACAAATTCATACAAGATCATCCAGCTACTAGAGAAAATATCAGAACAAATAAGGCCGACGTCTCATGGACACTAAATAAGAGCTCACCGTGCAAATGCCTTGCGCTGCTGAACTGCGGCAAGGTGGGTCATATAAGGGGCGAATATAACCAAACGCCGAGGATAAAGTCAATTCCTGAGGCAACTTAATATTTTGATGCATTAAAACAATCGCCCAAATGATATTTAAATCACAATAAACAACCAAGTTATTCAAAGTAATGAGTCCTTTTCACTTGTTGGCATTTCTGTGGATCGAAATCTCAATTGGCACCAACATGTCACATCAATTGCAGAAGCGGCTGCTAAGAAATAAGGTTTCCTCTTCCGGGCTCGCAAATACTTTTCACCAGCTAATCTCTATACCTTATATACTTCACAAATAAGACCAAACCTCGAATACTGCTCCCACATCTGGAGTGCTGCTGCCGCTTCTATACTCGCTATCCTGGACTCCATTCAGAAGAGAGCTATACGTTTCATCAGTGACCCTACCCTCATCCAAAGGCTGCCATCCCTTGCGCACCGACGTGCCGTTGGTGACCTCTCTCTTATAGATATATTCACGGGCACTACTAAGATGAGCTTTCTTCCATTGTTCCTCCACCTGCTGCCCCCAACAGATCTACCAGGAGAACAGAGCGAATGCACGCTTTCACTGTCCAGGTCACCAGACATAGAACATCTTGTTATGCCAGCTCTTTTGTCCCGAGGACTTCCAAGTTGTGGAATTCCTTGCCGGCAAATGTTTTTCCTTCTTCCCCGAACCTTCAAGTCCAAAATTAACAAGTTGCCTCTTTCCTTCTTGTCGACACCCACGGTACGATAGTATTTAGACTGTAAGCCCTGGTGGTGTGTTGTTCAAATAAAATTAAAAAATTAAATATATCTGCCCGAGTCTACACGGGCTTTTAAAGTACTAAATAAAACAGAGAGAAAGTCGCCGCTTACAGCTCTATTGTGTTGAATTGGGTTCTCCAAATTGTACTTATCAGTGCTTATCACAGGTTTCAATCTTCACTCATTGAATTAGGAGTTTTTCTGGAAATCTCGATATTCTGAACTAGTTATATAAAATTGACAATCGTTTTAGTCGTAAAATCTGTATAGAAAAATATCCTGAGCGCTTGCAGATTACGTAATTTGATCCCAAAATTCATATAAACTTTTTAACTGATAGCGCTTCCCCGAATTATTAGGAAAGTTTTCGGGACAAAAGTTTAGGGAGAGTGCTAATTAGTTTTTGTTGTCGTCGGCCCTTTGGCGCGTCTACACACGATACCGTGTTCGAAGTTGCCATAACCTCCCTTAATGATTAATTACTATACGAAGAATGCGGAACACTACATTGGATTAGGTCCTTCGTTATAACATAATTACCAAAACAATGGAGACGCAATTTTATATAAGACACAGCAGTATAACCGGCCTAAAACGTTTTCCCTGTAACAAAGTGACAGCCGACATGACAAATTGAGCCGTTTCTGTGATATGAATAAACAGGGCCATAACAACTAGAGTGGATCTAGTTTATGTTTTATATTACCTAGATGAAAAGTGGACGATGTTGTCAATGATTATACACGATACTTAATTAATGTCATGGTAATGTCCAAAAGTGCCTGGCCTAACAGTATTGTCATAGTGTGGAGTAAATACTAATTCCCACTTTGCCGTCTAATCAATATGAACAACACAATAATTTAACAAACATTGATTGTTTACTGTCATGATACAAATAACGAGAGATATGATATTCGGACTACCTATTTTTAGACCTGTCACGCGCATGGTGTCAAGTAGTGAGTCCAATGCAACAATAATATGCTGTCGTGCAGTGGGGTTTGACGTTTCATCACAACCTCTTAACAAATTACGTATTTTACTAATATTTAAGTGCATACAGTTGCAAGTAATTTTTTAAGATCAGAATACTATACTGTAATTATGTGACATGATGATCAAACAGGGGCGGCTCCTTAATCAGTGTGCCCGTGCGCGCGCACTGCCGCCTGCCGTGGAAAAAATAATATTTTTGCTATGCTATATTTTAATAAATTTCTATTTACTTTTTTACCTCCTGCATTCAACAAACAAAATTAGTATATCGAGGATCGCAGAGTCGGAAGCCATTAATACAGAATCAGAATAAGTATAGTGTGTTAATGGTTGCAGACGTTATATACATCCATATCCATATACATCAGTCGCGCGGCGGTGTGTATTTTTCGGCGCTCTGAGGAAATGCGATACTTCAATGCGAAATAATCGACTATCTTCGTCGAAAACGACCGAATAAGCAATCTGGTTGTGCGCTTTAAAATTTCACACTTGCAGTTTGCAGTGGACTTTTCGCAGAGCGTGTGTAGTAACTTTCGTGTAGTGCTTCCCGTCGGATTGATTTCAATTAGGTCATTTCGTTGTTGTTTACATGTTCTCTATCAAAAATATACGTATGGATTTTTCGTTTAAGGAATGAGTATAGGTCTGTTATGTTATAACTTATAAACTGTGAATGCTGAGTGTTTAATTATTATATTTGTTTTGTGCATATATATATATATATATATATATATATATATATATATATATATATATATATATATATATATATATATATATATATATATATATGTAATAGAAAAATAAAAAATAATAAATTTAGTGCAACGACCTATATTATCTGAAAAAGACAAAATAGGCGACGAAGTGGAATGTAACTTCAGCCGCATTAAACTGACGTATAGAACCTTTTTCATTATAAATGACTTTGTTTAAGTATGTAGTTGGACTTCTGTAACGTTACTCACCACGTGACGTCATAGGAGGGGGCGGGACATATGCGCAATATCATATCTCTTCTAAGTCATTATATCATGGTTTACTGTTACTTTTTAAAAAGTCTGGACGCAGCAAGTGCGTTATGGTAGTCAATTTTCATTTAAATGTTTTTAATAGCAAATATGTGTGTTTTTTTTAAGAAAGTAGGCATCAAATTTGGTTACCGGTATAACCAGTATAGTAGAAACAATGTAGCATGTTTAATCAAAATAGCTTTATTGTTTGAAAATGTACAAACAATAAAACAAAACTTAAAGTGTTCCCGAAAAAACTGGTTTCTTGGTCAACCTTATAGGTTAATTGCAAATTGAGCTATTTAAATCTGAAGCATTTAATGAAAATTGGCTACCATAACGCATTTCCTGCGTCCCGAATTTCTTTTATTACAAACATGCATTATATTTCGATGTAAAAAGCAAAAATGCGATAACATAAGGCGTGTTCGATTTAAAAAAAAAGATTTGTATCACCAACGCCTTATGGGCCATCCTGTGATTGTAGAATTAATTTTTTAAGATGTAGCTCAAGGCACCCTATAATTAATGTATACAATTTTTTTCGTATCTTGTATAATAAGGGATAAATTGAGCTTTATTGATTTTTTACGAAAATTAGACAAAAATTATATACTGCCAAAGCATCAGAGAAAGGGTCTATTTGAAATGCATATGGACATATTTGAGTAAAATGCAGGACAGTGACGGTCGAAGCTAAGACTTCAGGGTTTGTAAAACATTCTTCTTGAAACATTTTCTTTCCATAGCCCATATTAGTTTTAGGTTCTTTGCCTAAAGTTTGCCAATTTTGACGTTTTAAATTGCGATTTTGACGTTTTGAGGAGAACCCCAATTTATTTTTCTTTAAGTGCCTATAACTTTTTTGTCTTTTAACTTACAGAGCTAAATTTCGGTACATAATTTACCTACCTGATATAAACCCGCGCACCAAATTTAGTTGCCCATATATATATATATATATATATATATATATATATATATATATATATATATATATATATATATATATATATATATATATATATATATATATATATAATTTAAACTGACCCCGGATATGTGTTTTAGGGGGCTAATTAGCGCTTATTTGAAGAAATTTTTTCAAAATTCAAAAGTCGGGATCTCCTCATTGGTGAATTTAAAGAAACCTCACTAAAAAGTGCAGACGCAGCAAGTGCGTAATTGTAGCGAATTTTCATTAGAATGAGTGTTAGACCTCAAAAATATTCTAAATAAAAGTAGTTTTATTGGGTGCCTGTTAAGCACACTTGGAGAAATCAAATCACCACAACACAAGGTATCTTAATTGGGCCAAATTTTCTTTGAATCTAATTCCAATAGATTTTTTTGTTTGTCCGACGTATTTAAGATCACAATCTTTACAACTTATTTAATATATTCCAGACATTTTGGCCGTACTATCCTTGTCTTTTGGGTTACCGAGCAAGTTTCCAAAAGTATTTTTTGTCGAAGATGTTAATTGAAAGTTGGCTTTTTGTAAAATGCTATCGAGAACCCTCGTGATTCAAGGTGCAAATGGTAAGCAAACAAACGTTTTTCCTGTTTTCTCTCTTCCAAAAGTCGTTGATTCCGCTAACATTTTCTTTGTTTCTTTTCGAGGTCTTAAACTGCCAGTTGTTCAAACTTGTATTATTGTTTTTGCATAAATAAGAGTTTTTTATTTCTAACAACAAATTTAGGTTGCTTTGTTTCAAATTCAATCTGGAAACTGGTCCAAGGTAAACAAATGATAAAAATAAAAACATAAAAACCAAGAGTAATTATAATAAACATAGTTCTACAAATGTTCAAACTGACGTCCATCCTGCTCAATGCATGATTCTAGCCTTTGTTCAAAGGACCGCTTGACATTGAGCAACATTTGCGGCGATATTGTGTTAAAGCATTCCGTATGCGTTGTTGTCATCTTGTGTGGTCGGAGGCATTTTATATACGATATGTTTAACAGGCCCCCACAAGAAAAAATCAAGACATCTCAGGTCTGGCGGTCTGGCTGACCAGTTCTGTGGACTTCGTCGTCTTTTTGGATCACCTGTATATTTGAAAATAATTTCGGGTTGTAGTCCTTTTCAACCTACATAATCTCCGTTTGAAATACATTCGAAATAACGAAAAATATAGACGTGAGAGCCCCTGACGTATGTGGTGGGCCAGTCTGTATACAGTTTGAAACACACTTATTGAATAAAATTTATTATTCAGCAAAAAATAGTTTTTGTGGAAAAATTAAACCCCCACCATTTTATCAATAGCAACCATACATTTTTTTGTCACAATTCGATGGATCACATTTTTCTGAATGCGGAGATACCCCATATGTATGGTCTACTATTACAGTTTTCAATCCATCGTGGAAATTTAGTACAGGAATATTAAAACTAAACAGTTTACCCTAAAATTCAAATGTCGAAAATAAACTTATTAAAAACGTCCCTTTCTTATAATAAATGTTCAAAATGTTCTCCATTCACTTGCGGACAACGAAATAATCTGCTCTGGAATTCTTCCCTAACTCTGTTCAACACGTCAGGCGTTACGTTCCTAATTTCTGTTGTTATTTTCATTTTCAAATCATCTAAATCAGCAGGTTGCGTTTTATACACTCTGTTTTTAAGGTATCCCTAGAAAAAGAAATCAAGATCAACTAATGATACCAGCCCAAACGTTCAACTTCTGAGGACGCTGAGTGTGTGTTTGTCGCATCCAGTGGGGGGGGGGGGGTTTGGCAGCCCAGTATCTGCAATTTTTACTGTTTACATCGCCATTCAAAAGAAATGTTGCTTCATCAGAAAACAGAACGTCAGCAGAAGAAATAACATTTTTATGTAACATGTCCATCACTTGTTCACAAAATGGCAGTCTTCTATCACAATCACCGTCAATCAACTCTTGAACGTGTTGTAGTTTATAGGGATGCATTTTTACGTTTTTGAGACACCTTAAAACTGTTGATTGACTAACATTATTTTCACGTGCAACTTGACGGGTAGAAGTTGTTGGTTCTTCTTGAAAAGCCAATAAAATATTGAGTTTTACATCTTCTTCAAGAAACTTGTGTCTCCTGGGCAGTGGTTTAACGTGTCCGTAATCACGAAACTGTGAATGTATCTTAGACGCAGTTCCCTGGGTTAGTGGGGGCAAATCTGGATGTTTTTCATTAAATAGGTTAACAACTTGTGGCTATGTTCTACACATATCACCATACCCAATCATCATTAATATTTCTGTTCGCAGAGTTTCTGTTAAGGTATCGCATTATTAGACCAAAAATTAACTGAATCGATGGGAACAAAATTACGACTTATTTATTAGGAGACCGTGCATTCAACACAATACACCACAAAATAAAACAGAACTGTTAAATTTTACCTTTCACACTGTAAAATTTGGTAGTTAATAATAATAAGAAACGACTACTGGTACCAAGTACGTTTTAGATAAATGACAAGAAATTTAAGATAAGAGTCAGTGAAGAATTCCAGAGCAGATTCTTTCGTTGTGTGCAAGTGAATGGAGAACATTTTGAACATTTATCATAAAAAGCGACGTTTTTATTAAGTTTATTTTCAAAATTTGAATTTTAGGGTTAACTGTTTAGTTTTAATATTTCGGTATTAAATTTCCACCCTGTATTGAAAACTGTAATATATTGGGTATCTCTGCATCCAGAAAAATGTGAACCATCGAATTGTGATGAAAAAATGTAGGGTTGTCATTTTATAAATATATAGATAAAGTGGTGGGGGTAAAATGGTGGGAGTTTAATTGTGTAATGGAACCTAATATTCCCCATGAAAGGATATGGTTTCAACAAGACGGTGCCCCACTTTGCTCATCAAGTACGGGAGTATTTACACGAAGTCTTTCCACAAAATGGATTGGACGAAGAGGTTTCGTAGAATGGCCTGCTAGATCACCAGATCTTACACCTCTTGATTTCTTTTTATGGGCATACCCTAAAAACAGAGTGTATAAAACGAAACCTGCTGATTTAGATGATTTGAAAATGAAAATAACAACAGAACTTAGGAACGTAACGCCTGACATGTTGAACAGAGTTAGGGAAAAATGCCAGAGTTTCGTTGTCTGCAAGTGAATGGAGAATATTTTGAACATTTATTATAAGAAAGGGACGTTTTTATTAAGTTTATTTTCGAAATTTAAATGTCAGGGTAAACTGTTTAGTTTGAATATTCCGGTACCAAACTTCCACCCTGGATTGAAAACTGTAATATTAGACCATACATATGGGGTATCTCCGCATTCAGAAAAATGTGATCCATTGAATTGTGACGAAAAAATGTAGGGTTGCTATTTTTTTAATGGATAAAATGGTCGGAGTTTAATTTTTTTAACTATGATTATAGGATAAGGTTCGACAAATTAAACTTCACGTGTCTCAGCGTTTTCCACAAAAACTATTCTTTGCTAAATAATGAATTTTATTCCATAAGTGTGTTTCACACTGTATATAATTTTTTTTTATGTTCGTATTATTTGTGCGTTTGAATTACCCGTATTTCCGGATACCCCACCCCATTTCCCCGAAAAATCGAGACTATATGGTATTTTATTTTTGGAATTTGAAATATTCTTATGAAAATTAGCAATCAAACCACACTTAGGACGCCTAGACTTTTTATTTCTGTTAAAAGATAAACATAAAGAAAAAGTTTTACGATGGAAAGTGCAGCAGCGGTGTAACAAAGCATCTATCTCCTCGTGGCGGCTTGATACTCAACAACAGCCAAGACATATTGATTTTGATGTTGGCAAGTGAAAAACTTGACAAATGACATATAAACACAGGCTCGATGGGTACATTATGCGGTATTGAGTGAAGGAATACAAATGGTGGCCATCAGCGAAAGATGAATGGAATACATACGCGATGTTGCCGAAACTGTAATCAATTTTGTTGGTACTGATGCTCAGACTTATCCCCTGCTCCGTGTTGCTCTATTACACCAACTCCACACAAGTTCTAGACATGCAAGCTGATACTATTGAGGTTGATTGCCATTCATTGCCACCAACGCCGTCTATAGCTTGAATACCATTCACTTATAATTAATCACTTGGACCAATTCAATCGGCTAAATCGAATTTAAACGGAGAACTTAAGTGAAATGCTTATCAATATTGGACAGAGGAACTGATTATAGGTGACGACAATTAATATAATGGAACTTAAATAAGATATGACACATTTATATGTGAACGTATTAGCGAATTAAAAAAAATCGCTAATGAGGAGATCTGTATGTATATATATATATATATATATATATATATATATATATATATATATATATATATATATATATATATATATATATATATATATATATATATATGTATATATATCCGACCGATAACTCAAAAAATAATACAGCGATCTTGATCAAATTTGGTGAGTACCTTCCTTTTGCAAGTTGCTTGGACAAGATCGTTAGCCAATAAAATCGGACCAGGTTTTCCCGGAAAATTTTGTGATTTCTTTCTGAAAAAAATTCATATCTCCGTAAATAACAAAGTAAGGGCAACCAAATTTGGTACGCGTGTGTGTATTATAAAGAGTGATTTCTGTATCAAAATTTATGTCCCTAGCTTTAAAGACAAAGACAGTTAAAGAAACAAATTTTGGAGTTTTCCTCAAAACGTCAAACTCGCAATTTTGAACGTCAAAATTGGCAATGTTTAGGCATAGAATGTGAAACAAATAATGATTGTGAAAAGAAAATGTTGCAAGAAGAGTGTTCTGCAAACCCTTAAGTTTCAGATTCTACCGTCATTGCCCTTCATTTTACTAAAATGTTTACAGAATATTCATTTCAAGTAGACCCTTTCTCTGATGCTTTGGCTGTCAGTTATGAACAAGAAAATTTTCTTGTGGTTTATGCAACGAGGGTGGTTGTATGCACATGAGAAGGGAAGGAAAATCCCCACGACGAAGCAGCCACCCCCAACCCCCCAATTCTACCGCAAGTCAGGGGGGGTCTGCTTCGTCCTAGGCATTTTCCTTCCCCCCTGTGTGCATACAACCACTTCCGTTGCATAAACCACAAGAAAAACTTCTTGTTCATACCCCCCAAGGAAGTTACATGACCTGGGGGCGAAGAGGGGTGCTTTGCGAGGTAGGCGGAGTTTAATGGGGATATGGCTTCAAATAGACAGCTTTTAGGCAGTTTTCTTTGCGTTTTCTGCTCATATTTCCTTTTTACTACCTACCCCGCCCAGCACCCCTATTCACCCCCAGTCCCGTAACTTCCTTGGGGGGTGTGAACAAGACATTTTTCATGTGGTTTGTGCATCCAAGTAGGGTCCTAATAATATTTCTGAAAACAATTTTTTGAAAAGCGTTCGGGAGCTAATTTGCAAATTTACCGAATTTTCATTAAATCCTTCAAATTTCAATAACTCAATTTGCTATTAACGTAAGCTTTGTTGGTTAGGAAACCAACATTTAGGTTTATTTTCGGAAAATTTTTGTATATTTTCAAACCACAAGTAATTTTGATAAAATATAGTACATTGTTTCTACTACATAGGCTATACCGGTAATCAGATTGATGCCTGCTAGCATTTGCTATTAAAACATTTTTATGGAAATTCACTTCCATAACACATTTGCTGCATCCAGACTTGTGAAAAATGTTTATATATTTTCAAACAATAAATTTATTTCGATTAAATATGGTACATTGTTTCTACTATATAGGCAACCAAGTTTGATGTCTGCTTTCATCAAAGAAAGACATTTGCTATTAAAAATATTTTAAAGAAAAGTCGCTATCATATCGCACTTGTTGCGTCCAGAGATTTAAATATATTAGTGAATTTTCTTTAAAAAAATTCACTTATGAGATCCCGACTTTTGAATTTTGAAAAAGTATCTTCAAAAGACCGCGAACTAGGCCCCCTAGAACCCATATCCAGGGTCAGTTTCAATTTTTATATGTTTATATATATATATATATATATATATATATATATATATATATATATATATATATATATATATATATATATATATATATATATATATATATATATATATATATATATATATATATCACACCGATAACTCAAAAAATAATGTACCGATTGGGATCAAATTTGGCACATACCTTCCTTTTCCAAGTGGCTTGGATAGGTTCGTTATTCAGGAAAATTAGCACAGGTTTTCCCGGAAAATTTTGTGTTTTCTTTCGAAGAAAAAACATGTCTCCGGAAATAACAAAGTAAGGGCAACCAAATTTGGTACGCTGGTTTATATCATTATAAGCAAGTTACCTATCAAAATTTAGCTCTGCACATTGTTTTTACTATATATTTTTAAATCGAACATCTCTTATCCACTTTTGCATTTTTCATCGAAACATAATACATGTTTATGAGAAAAGAAATTCGGAACGCGGCAAGTGCGTTTTGGTAGCGAATTTTGTGTGTGTTGTCTTGTTTCATGGCTGCGGTTGTCAGACCATTCGCACATTTTTGGTAGCGAATTTGTATTGAATGCTTTAAATTTCAATAACTTAATTTGCTATTAACTTAAGATTCGTTGGCTAGGAAACCAGTTTTTTCAGGAACATTTTAAAAATTTTTCGGAAACTTTTTGTACATTTTCAAGTTATTTTGATGACATATGATGCATTGTTTCTACTATAATATAGGTTATACTGGTAACCAAATTTGATATCTGCTTTCATTAAAAAAATACATATTTGCTATTAAAAACATTTTATGAAAATTGACTTCCATAACGCATTTGCTGCGTCCAGAGTTTTTTTTTTTTAATTTCAACAACACACCACGAGGGCTCACAGCCTAAATACTATCGTACCGTAGGTGTCGACAAGGAAGAAAGAGGCAACTTGTTAATTATGGACTTGAGGTTCGGGGGAGAAGGAAAAACATGTGCCGGCAAGGAATACCACAACTTAGAAGTTCTCGGGACAAAAGAGCGGGCATAACAAGATGTTCTATGTCTGGTGACCTGCACAGTAAAAGTGTGCATTCGCTATGTTCCCCTGGTAGATCTGTTGAAGGCAGCAGGTGGAGGAACTATGCAAAGAAGCTTCTCTGAGCAGTGCCCGTGCAGATATATATATATATATATATATATATATATATATATATATATATATATATATATATATATATATATATATATATATATATATATATATATATATATATATATATATATAAGAGAGAGGTCACCAACGGCACGTCGGTGGGCAAGGGATGGAAGCCTTTGGGTGAGGGTAGGGTCACCGATTGGACGTATAGCTCTCTTCTGAATTGAGTCCTGGATAGCGAGTGTAGAAGCGGCAGTGGCACCCCAGATGTGGGAGCAGTATTCGAGGTTTGGCCTTATTTGTAAAGTATATAAGGTATAGAGATTAGCTGGTGAAAAGTATTTGCGAGCCCGGAAGAGGAAACCTAATTTCTTAGCAGCCGCTTCTGCAATTGATGTAACATGTTGGTCCCAATTGAGATTTCGATCCACAGAAATGCCAACAAGTGAAAAGGACTCATTACTTTGAATAACTTGGTTGTTCATTGTGATGGGTCTAGGGCTGGTGTATCTCTTATGAGATAGAAAGCAAGAGTGAGATTTGGTGGGGTTGAATTGTACAAGATTTCTACTTCCCCATATATTTTTGAAGATCCACAGAGACGGAACCCTCCATGAGTCTGCGATCCTTGCGTTTCACTTTAAAACCCCCCTGTATACTTAAGATGTTTGCAAAAAAACCGTTAAAGTTAAAGATCTTCCGTAAGAATAATCACTAAATTATTTACTTATCTAGATATTCTTCTATCCGAGGGTACACGCAGAGAACATTATTTCTTATCTTTCTGTTTGAAACTGAGTAAATCGAGGAACAATAGCACCCGCATTATGCACATTCAAGAATTCTACTGGTACCATAAATATATATGTTTATCAGTATAGATATCTCTGAATATGCGATAGTGCAAACAAAGGTTCTGTCTGAAATATGACCGGCGGCATTAAAATAAAATGAAATAACCATAAATTGAGTAAATGTGGTAACTGAAGCGTTCAAAACGAGCACCTGCATAAAATTGGCGTTGGATGTCTTGTGTTTTGTTCCACTAGGATAACAACGGCAGGAAATGCCTTGATTAGGGTCTAGCAGGCTATTGTTTTGTTTTGCAATTCATACTACACTACTTACTTTATATTGTTCTTCATTTTCTTCATTTCTTGTTTAATAGGGGGGTGATCTAAAGATACGTTCTTATGTGTTCTATACATGCAAGAAGGTGCGATACATGTCAGATATAGATTGGCCAGCTCGAACGTGAGACTTGCGTCTAGCCTAACCGTTCAACTTTCCCACCCGCAGTCCCGAAAGTATACTATTCCCCGACATAAATTAGAGGTACTTTTGAAGGGTTGAATACTTCAAATGTTACAACTTTACCTCTGCAATAAATAATCTAAAAAGAGTTACATGTTTGTCAAAATGCAATTGTGAAGGTAGTTTCGGGTAAGGACTTTATCGACTTTTTTCTACGCATAGCGAAAGAAAAACACCCTTTCACAAAAATATAACTTACCAGAGTGGCCTCTATAAAACTAAAAAGTTCGGGACGCAGCAAGTGCGTTATGGTAGTGAATTTTTATAAAATGCTTCAAACTTGAATAACTCAATTTTCTATAAACTTAGAAAGTTTAATTTTGGTACGTCGTAAGATCTTTCCTAATGCAAGATACCCACCAAATTTCATTAAAATGACTTTGTAATATTCGGAGAAAAACATTTTATCGAAATAAAATTCAAAATTTGAATAACTCAATTTTCTAAAAATTTAGAAAGTTGAATTGTGGTACGTAGTAAGGCCTTTCTCAAGGCAACATATGTAGTAAATTTTATTAAAACAGCTTTGTAATTTTCGGAGAAACAATTTTTTTTCGAAAGAAAACTCACTAGTTAACGAACTCATATATATATATATATATATATATATATATATATATATATATATATATATATATATATATATATATATATATATATATATATATATATATATATAGGGTGGCACATTGAAAACGAAACAGACTGATTTGCGTCCAGAGAAAAAAAAATTAAGGAACGCTGAAACACGTCAATTTTAATATTGAGGGGGACATGTTTTGACATAAAACTCAACTTTGTCACATCAACCCCTTAAGGGTGGTGATAACAACCTTTATATTTTAAATAGGGAAAATGGGTCGAGCGTTACATGATTTGAAAGCTCTTTCTTTTCGGAAATTCAGCACACTACTTTTTTTGGAAGTTTTATCAACTCGTTTAAAAATTATTCACAGTTGAAGATGCAAAAACGCATTTCACTCATTCCGATAAGAAATGTGCTGATAAGTCAATGTTTTGTTGGTTTGTAAACAAAAAATTGACTATCAGAACATTTCTTATCGGAATAAGAGAAATGCGGTTTATTATTTCAGTTTATCGGTCGGTTTGATACTTGATAGTACTACCGAAAATTAATTTCACAATGGGGTATTCTGTAGAAGAGAGAGTTGAAATAATTACTTTTTTTTTCAAAAACGATGATTGTGCCAACCGTACCGCAAATTTGTTTAATGAACGACATCCGAACCGACATGTTTACAGAAAATACATTTTGGAATTGGTTGCAAAGTTTCGACAAGGTGGTTCAGTAGCCAACAAAAAACGGGATCCTGAACGTGAATTTCCGGTTAGAAATGAGACTACTGAGATTGAAGTTTTAGGACAAATTGCTGCGGACCCAACTTTGAGCACGAGAAAATTTGCCACTGTTTCAAACATCAAAAGAAGAACTATTCAGCGAATATTGAAGCATCATAAATTTCACCCGTATAAAATTCATCTTGTACAACAACTGAATCAAGATGATTTTGATCGGCGGCTGGAGTTTTGTGAAGTTATGACTGCACGAATAGCTGATAACGGGAACTTTCTGTTCAATATCTGTTTTTCAGACGAGTGTACGTTTTTATTGAAATCTACAGTCAATCGTCATAATTGTCGTTATTGGGAAGATAATAATCCAAGACATTTTCACGAAGTCCACACTCAAACTCCACAAAAACTGAATGTCTGGACTGGCATTTTTGGGGACCGTTTAATCGGACCAATTTTTCTTGATGGCAATTTGAGTGGCGAAACGTATTTGGAGTTACTAGAAGATATCGTTTACTCTCTACTAATTGACATTGTTGAAAATGATGATCGCTATCAAGAAAATCAATTAGTGTTTCAACAAGATGGAGCTCCTCCGCATTTTTCACAAGGTGTTAGGGAGTTTTTGAACAGAGAGTTCCCAGAGCAATGGATTGGGCGTAGAGGTGCCCCCTGTGGCCTCCTAGATCACCGGATTCAACTCCTTTGTACTTCTTTCTATGGGGCCATTTAAAGAGTAGAATTGACGCAACAGAACCGGAGTCTCTGGAAAAATTACTACGACGCATTGTTGAAGAATGCCGTCTATTAACTCCACAAATGATCCAGAATGTCACAGCTCGTTTTGAACAAAATTTGTACTTTTGTATGGAAGCTGGTGGTCAACAATTTGAACACTTACTTAACTGAATAAACATTTTTGAACGTTTGGTTTTGTTTTTTTAGTTTCTTTTTTCTAACGAAAAATTGACTAATTAGTGCGTTTCTTATCACAATGAATGAAATACGTTCTTGCAACTTCAACTGTGAATAATTTTTAAACGAGTTGATAAAACTTTCTAAAATATTAGTGTGCTGAATTCAGAAAAGAAAGAGCTTTCAAATGATGTAACACTCGACCCATGTTCCCTATTTAAAATATAAGGGTTGTTATCACCACACTTAAGGGGTTGATGTGACAAAGTTGAGTTTAATGTCAAAACATGTCCCCCTCAATATTAAAATTGACGTGTTTCAGCGTTTCTTAAAAAAATAATTCTGTGGACGCATATCGGTCTGTTTCGTTTTCAGTGCGCCACCCTATATATATATATATATATATATATATATATATATATATATATATATATATATATATATATATATATATATTATATATATATATATATATATATATATATATATATATATATTTCAACAACACACCACGAGGGCTCACAGCCTACATAGTATCGTACCGTGGGTGCCGACAACTTGTTAAGTCTGGGCTTGAAGGTTTGGAGGTTCGGAGGAGAAAGAAAAACATGTGCCGGCAAGGAATTCCACAACTTGGAAGTCCTCGAGACAAAAAGGCGGGCATAACAAGATGTTCTATGTCTGGTGACCTGGACAGTAAAAGCTCTGTTCCCCCCGTAGATCTATTGGGGGCAGCGGGTGGAGGAACTATGAAAGAAAGCTCCTCTGAGCAGTGCCCGTGCAGATATCTATAAAAGAGAGAGAGAGAGATGTCACCAACGGCACGTCGGTGTGCAAGGGATGGCAGCCTTTGGGTGAGGGTAGGGCCACCGATGAGACGTATAGCTCTCTTCTGAATGGAGTCCAGGATACCGAGTGTAGAAGCCGCAGCGGTACCCCAGATGTGGGAGCAGTATTCGAGGTTTCGCCTTATTTGTAAAGTATATAAGGTATAGAGATTAGCTGGTGAAAGTATTTGTGAGCCCGGAAGAGGAAACCTAATAAGGTACAATTATTTTGAAAATTCACTACTATAATACACTTGCTACGTCCCGAACCTTTCTTATTATCACTATTAAATGGAAGTTTTACAAAAAAAAACTATAGGTACTGAAAGCTCAAATCATCCGCAACACAAATTAACAAAGATAAAGCTTGCGTAAACTGGGAAATGCAAAATTAACGAACTTTTCTTGCAAAATAAAAAAATGTAATGCCTAATTGAATTTCCGCTTCGTCAGGCAAATTATATTGAAAGGAATAAGTTAATTATACTCACTTGTTATTCGCTTGAAGTGTTCGTCATCCGTGTCAGTAAAAAACCATGTCTGAAACAAATAGAAATAATTACAGAATATGGGCGCAGTTTAATTAATGTGTTAAAAGTCTCTTGACATTTAATTAGAAAGATCAATGAGACAATTTTGCGAGTATTAATGTTATTTTTCTAACAGAGTCTCAAAATAAACTGTTTATCAGAAACGCTGTACGAGTAGGTCACTATGTTATTCTCGTGTCAATTACTTAATTGAACTGGTGGGTTTTAGTGAATTTTCTTTAAAAAAATTCACTTATGAGGAGATCCCGACTTTTGAATTTTGAAAAAATGTCTTCAAATGAGCGCTAATTAGGCCCCCCAGAAAACATATCCGGGGTCAGTTTCAATTTTTATATGTTTATATATATATATATATATATATATATATATATATATATATATATATATATATATATATATATATATATATGTATCACACCGATAACTCAAAAAATAATAGGCCGATTTTGACTACATTTGGTGGAAAAATTCCTTTTGCAAATGGCTTGGATAAGTTCGTTAGCCAGGAAAATCTGACCAGGTTTTCCCGGAAAATGTTGTGTTTTCTTTCGAAAAAAATTTATATCTCCGGAATTAACAAAGTAAGGGCAACCAAATTTGGTACGCTAGTTAATATCCTTATAGGTAATCTACCTACCAAAATTTGGCTATGTAGGTGAAAGGACAAAAAAGTTATAGGCATTTAAAGAAAAATAAATTGGGGTTTTCCTCAAAACGTCAAAGTTGCGATTTAAAACGTCAAAATCGGCAACATTTAGGCAAAGAACTTGAATCTAATACGGGATATGGAAATCAAATGTCTCAAGAAGGATGTTTTACAAATTCTGAAGTCTTAGTTTCAACCGTCATTGTCCTTCATTTTACTAAAATGTTTCCAGAAAATTCATTTCAAATAGACCCTTACTCTGATGCTTGGCAGTAGCCTTAGCTTTAGAGTATATCGTTTAATGGTATATAATTTTTGTCGAATTTTCGTCAAAAATCAATAAAGCTCAATATATCCGTTATTATACAAGATATGAAGAAAATTTTTTGAGCTACATCTTAAAAAAATATTTCTACAATCACAGGATGGCCCATAGGTCGTTGGTGATACAAATTTTCTTCTTTTTTTTAAAATCAAACACGCCTTATGTTATTGCATTTTTGAATTTTTCAGCGATGCATGTTTGTAAGAAAAGAAATTCGGGACGCAGCAAGTGCGTTATGGTAGCGAATTTTCATTAAATGCTTCAAATTTGAATAGCTCAATTTGCTATTAACCTATAAGGTTGACCAAGAAACGAGTTTTTCCGGGAACACTTTAAGTCTGCTTTTGGAAATTTTTGTACATTTTCACACAATAAAGTTATTTTTATGAAACATGGCACATTGTTTTTACTATATAGGTTATACTGGTAACCAAAATTGATGCCTGCTTTCTTAAAAAGGAAACACACATATTTGCAATTAAAAACATTTTTATGAAAATTCACTACCATAACGCACTTGCTGCGTCCAGAGTTTTTGTAGTTTGCGATGTTTCTCCAAAATATTGAATTTTGTAATTTGTGGAGCTGAGAGCTTTATTTTACACAAAAAACTGCTAGATCTAAATGAACCTTAACATAAAACCATTTGGCTTAAAACTCAAAATATGTCCAACAAGTTTTGCCTTCATTCTATGTTTCTTCCAACAAGTACCTTTCTTCTCTTGACTCTTTTAGCGAATTTTTATATAAAATGTGTGTGTGTGTGCGCGCGTGTTTGTGTGTTTTTTTATATGTCAACAACACACCACGAGGGCTTACAGCTTAAAGCCTAAATACTATCTTACCGTGCGTGTCGACAAGGAGTAAAGAGGCAACTTGTTAATTCTGGACTTGAAGGTTTGGAGGTTCGGATGAGAAGGAAAAACATGTGCCGGCAAGGAATTCCACAACTTGGAAGTCCTCGGGGCAAAAGAGCGGGCATAACTAACAAGATGTTCTATGTCTGGTGACCTGGCCAGTAAAAGGGGGTGCATTCATTTGTTGGGGGCAGCAGGTGGAGGAACTATGGAAGAAAGCTCCTCTGAGCAGTTCCCGTGCAGGTATCTATAAAAGAGAGAGAGGTCACCAACGGCACGTCGGTGGGCAAGGGATGGCAGCCTTTGGGTGAGGGTAGGGTCACCGATGAGACGTATAGCTCTCTTTTGAATGGAGTCCAGGATAGCGAGTGTAGAAGCGTCAGCGGCACCCCAGATGTGAAAGCAGTATTCGAGGTTCGGCCTTATTTGTGAAGTATATAAGGTATAGAGATTAGCTGGTGAAAAGTATTTGCGACCTTGGAAGAGAAAACCTAATTTCTTAGCAGCCGCTTCTGCAATTGATGTGACATGTTGGTGCCAATTGAGATTTGAATCCACAGAAATGCCAACAAGTGAAAAAGACTCATTACTTTGAATAACTTGGTTGTTCATTGTGATGGCTCTAGGGCTGTTGTATCTCTTATGAGAAAAAAATCAAGAGTGAGATTTGGTGGGGTTGAATTGTACAAGATTTCTACTTCCCTAGTCTAATATTTTTTGGAGATTCACGGAGACAGAACCCGCCATGAGTCTGTGATGCTCATCTAATTGGGCTAAAGAGACAGGCTTAGAATATTGTATATTTGAGTGAAGGGTGCTGTTGTCCGCGTAACTGTGAAGTGGGTTGGATGTGCTAGAGAGGAGGTTATTGATGTGGAGAACAAACAAAGTAGGGGCTAAAGCTAAACCTTGAGGAACTCCTGCATTAATTGGATACAGTTTAGAGCAATGGCCATCCACGACAACAGAAATGCTTCGGTTGGAGAGAAAATTTGCTGTCCAGGTACAGAGTTTTGGTGGTAGGCCATAGGCCGGAAGTTTATTAAGCCGCGATGCGTGCCAGACCTTGTCGAATGCTTTGCATATGTCTAGAGCGACAATCTGGGATTCACCGTGTAGTTCCAGAGACTTGTTCCAAGAATGGGTGACAAAAGAAAGGAAGTCGGCAGTTAATCTGCGCTGACGGAATCCATACTGCCTGTCGTGGATTAGACTGTGTTTTTCAAGAAATTTTAGTAATTCGGTGTTTATATACTTTTCCATCACTTTAGAGACGACTGAAAGGAGAGAAATAGGCCTGTAGTTGCTAGGAAGCGCTTTGGATCCTTTCTTGGGGACGGGTTGTACTCGAGCAGTTTTCCAGTTACTAGGGAATATGCCTCTATTGTAAGATGTCTGAAACAGACGAGTCAGGACAGGAGCAAATTCTGGTGCGCATTTTTTGAGAACAATTGCTAGGATCTCGTCAAGGCCAGAGGCTTTCCTGGTATTGTAAGAAGAGAGCATCTTTCGTACCTATTTAGTTTTGAAAATGATATCAGTCAATTTATGCGCGACATTGGGGACTGTTGGTGGTTGAACATTTGGAAGTAGGTTGAGAGTAGAATTGCCGGCGAACAACGAGGCAAAAAGTTTGACCTTGCCCAGGGCGGTAGAAACAATGTCATCCCCTGAGACAAGAGGTGGCCACGTGCTCTGGCAGAAATTGTTCCCAATAGATTTAGCAAGAGCCCAGAAGGGTTTGCCGCCGTTGGAGCTTAAGAGGACTTTGTTTTTGATGTGGTTATGAAACGAGTTTTTTTGCCTCAGAAAGAATGCGGACATAGCGGTTTCTTGCGTCGTTAAATGCTTGACGGTTTTCTTGACTGGGATTGTGTAGAAGCGTTTTGTGAGCTTTAACCTTTTTTCAAGTCTGGCCTTGTCACAGGATTTAGAGAACCAGGGCTCTTGAGTGGCTGAAGAGGTTTTCTGTGTACGTGGAATAAATAATTCCATGCCAGCTTGGATCATTTCGGTGACGTTTTGTGAGATATCAGAGGGGTCAGGATGAGAGAAGCAGACAGGCGCCCAGGGAAATGAGGAAAAGTAACCCGCATTTCGTCCCAGTTTGCGTAGTTGTAGTGCCAAACGATACGTGGGTGTGATGACTGTGTGACATCGGGTTGCATTGCGCAGGAAGCAGTGACCATGCCGTGGTCAGAGCGACCAAGGGGGGCGGTGACTGATATCTTATAGCATTCAGGTTTTGTAGTAAGGAGGAGATCCAAGGGATTTTAGCTCTGTGTTGGGATGCGAGGAAAGGAACTCTTCCATGCAATCTAAAGGAAGTAAGGAGCTCATACCCCGGGAAATTAAGCTAATTAGTGGCTGTATAAGCACTGATTTGGGTTTCGGTGAGGAAGAGGAGCTGAGGCCTATTAGCCTGGAGGAAATGGTGGACAGAGTTCAGGTTAGAATTTAGGCCACATATATTCAAGAAGGATATGTTAAATTTTGATGCTGGCGCCCCCTGTACACCCCTCTCCCGGAGATCCGAATGGAGGGGTATTTCACCTCCGGAATCTTTTGTACAAACAGAAGCCATCATCATTTTTGCTTATAAGGGAAACCGACTCATACACCAGAACCGGAAACTGTCTGTTGGGGCTTCACCGGCCCCTTGATGTATAGGGTGGTGCCTCCTCAGGCGTAAAAAAATCCTTTACTTACACGTAAAGTAAAATTCCACTACCACCTGCTATAGGTGTGTGTGTTGACGCAGAATTCAGCGCTGAATCTAAAAATGCAATAATATATAAGATGTTCCATTTGAAAAAATCGTGTTGATAGTAGTCCGGTAGAAGCTGATGTGCCGCCATCTTGGAAATATTTTAACCTGCAAGATCAGCCTTGACTAGGCCTACCCTGAAATTTTCAAATCAAAATTTCGATTACCAGTACAAAAGATTCTAACCAACGATTTGGGTGAATCACCATATATATATATATATATATATATATATATATATATATATATATATATATATATATATATATATATATATATATACATTTATATATATACATATAAATATATATATATATATATATATATATATATATATATATATATATATATATATATATATATATGTTAAAAGCTACCAAATATTCCTCTCTGGGTAAAGCGACACAGATAAAGTCGGCAGAATACAAAATGATTTGTACACAATTTTGACGAAAACCAGAGCCCCAACAATATTAAAACATCTTTAAAGGGGAAATGAAGCGGATCCCTAATGTTTGTCATCAGTCAACTACCGTCTCAAAATTAATGAAGAGTTCACATGTAGCTCACAAAGAGAGGAATTATAAACACATGGGGTTTGTCTGTAGTCTCTAGGAATATAAGGAACTTCAAGAATGAATGAGCCTGCAGACTTCTGTACAAGTGGCTTCTGTTTCTCCATATTTCCCAGGAGGTTGTTTATTTTAATTTCAACTAGTGTTTGTACTTACTTTTTGTAAGTAGCATACGTCTGGGCCTGAATTAAAAAGACATTTGGTTTGTGAAGTATCGTTATCTTAATATAGTTAAAGTCATGCATCTGCAGCACTCAATGTGTTTTTGTTTATTTAAGGAAGAGTAGCTACTGACATCTATAGCCATTTTAAAAATCGGGAATATTCATTTTAGTAGTTGTACGGCTAAGAAAGGCTAAATGTAATGCCGCAAAATACTAAACGTTTGAATTAATCTAAAGCGCCTGAAGAACCCAAATCCAAGGTCAGTTAAAAAGTATATATATATATATATATATATATATATATATATATATATATATATATATATATATATATATATATATATATATATATATATATATATATATATATATAATGTAATGCCGCGAAATACTAAATGTTTGAATTTATCTAAAACGCCTGAAGAACCCAAATCCATGGTCAGTTAAAAAGTATATATATATATATATATATATATATATATATATATATATATATATATATATATATATATATATATATATATATATATATATATATATATATATATATATATATATATATATATATATATATATATATATATATATATATATGTAACCAACCGATAACACAAAAAATACTTGACCAATCAAATCCAAATTTGGAAATCCCCTTCGTCTTGTTAATAGCTTGGAGGAGTTCGTTAAGACAGTTTAGACACTCAATAACTTTTAGAAAAAAATGCGTAAAACTGCTTGAAATCGCAATATCTTTTAAATTACTAGAATTATTAAACTAACACTTTACAAGCACGCAGCATCTTGAGTTGTGAATTCAATAAGTAATTAATTTAATTAATTAAATAAAAAATTAATAATCTACGATATGACCTAAAATTACCTCTCAGTGGATGCCTATAATGTTAGACAAGGTCAGACGGATAAATCAGGGTTCCGCTGCCATTGCAAACAAAATCTCCAAATTAAGCTTTAAACGGACAGGCTACGAAGTCACAATAAACAATCACCGGGGTGCCATTTGCGACAACTAATTTGAATCTGAAGATATAAAAAAGTCTGGACGCAGCAAATGCGTTATGGTAGTGAATTTTCATAGAAATGATCTGGCACAAAATATTTTATTATAACTTTTTTTTCTTGTAACATACAAATCTGAATTTTTGAATATAGTTTACTTTTAGTGAATTTTCTTTAAAAAAATTCACTAATGAGGAGATCCCGACTTTTGAATTTTGAAAACATTTCTTCAAATGAGGGCTGATTAGGCCCCCCAGAACACATATCCGGGGTCGATTTAAATTTTTATATGTTTATATATATATATATATATATATATATATATATATATATATATATATATATATATATATATATATATATATATATGTGTGTGTGTATCACACCGATAACTCAAAAAATAATGGGCCGATTTTGATTAAATTTAGTGAATAAATTACTTTTGCAAATGGCTTGGATAAGTTCGTTAGCCAGGAAAATCGGTCCAGGTTTTCCCGGAAAATTTTGTGTTTTCTTTCGAAAAAAATTTATATCTCTGGAATAAACAAAGTAAGGGCAACCAAATTTCATATGCGGATTTATATCATTATAGGCAAGTTACCTACCAAAATTTAGCTCCGTAGGTTAAAAAATAAAAAAGTTACAGGCATTCAAAGAAAAATAAATTTGGATTTTCCTCAAAACGTCAAAATTGCGATTTTAAACGTCAAAATTGGTGAGTACATTCCTTTCGCAAGTCGCTTGGATAATTTTGTTAGCCAGGAAAATCCGCCGAGGTTTTCCCGGAAAAATTTGCGTTTTCTTTCGAAAAAAATTTATATCTCCAAAATTAACAAAGTAAGGGCAACCAAATTTGGTAAGCTGGTTTATATCGTTATAGGTGTGCCACCTACCAAAATTTAGCTCTGTAGGTCAAAAGACAAAAAAGTTATGGGCATTTAAAGAAAAATAAATTGGGGGTTTCCTCAAAACGTCAAAGTGACAATTGAAAACGTCAAAATTCGCAACATTTAGGCAAATAACTTGAATCTAATACGATCTATGGAAAGAAAATGTCTCAAGAAGAATGTTTTACATACACCGAACTCTTAGTTTCAACTGTCAATGTCCTTCATTCTACTAAAATATTTCCAGAAAATTCATTTCAAATAGACCCTTTCTCTGATGCTTGGCAGTAGCCTTAGCTATAGAGTTTATTGTTTAATGGTATATAATTTTTGTCGAATTTTCGTAAAAAATCAATAAAGCTCAATATATTCGTTATTATACAAGATATGAAAAAATATTGTATACATTAATTATACGGTGTTTTGAGCTACATCTTAAAAAATTATTGCGACAATCACAGGGTGGCCCATAAGTCGTTGGTGATACAAATAATTTTTTTGTTTGTCGAAAACGCCTTATCTTTTTGCATTTTCCATCGAAATATAATGCATGTTTGTAAGTTAAGAAATTCTGGAGGCAGCAAGTGCGTTGTGGTTGCGAATTTTGATTAAATGCTTCATATTTGAAAAGCTCAATTTGCTATTAACCTATAAGGTTGACCAAGAAACGGATTTTTTCGGTAACACTTTTGGTTTACTTTTGGAAATTTCTGTACGTTTTCAAACAATCAAGTTATTTTGATGAAACATGGCACATTGTTTTTACTATATATGTTATACTGGTAATCAAATTTGATGCCTGCTTTTTCTATATAGGTTATACTGGTAACCAAAATTGATGTCTGCTTTCTTAAAAAGAAAACACACATATTTGCAATAAAAACATTTTAATGAAAATTCACTACCATAACGCACTTGCTGCGTCCCGAGATTTTTTATATCGTAAACCTGCCCAACAATTTTGGTTAACATAGCTTTTTTATTTTTTGAGATAAATTTTTTTTTCAAATAAAAACTCAACATTTTCCCGGAAAACCTCGTTAGATTTTTTTGATTAACGAACTTATCAAAGCCATTTACAAAAAGGAAGGTACATGCCAAATGTTATCAAAATCGGCCTATTATTCTTTGAGATAAAAATTTTTTTCGAATGAAAACTCAAAATTTTCCCGGAAAACCTCGTCCAATTTTGCTGACTAACAAACTTGTCAAAGCCATTTACAAAAGGAAGGTACATGCCAAATTTTGTTAAAATCGGCTTATTACTTTTTGAGATAAGAATATTTTTCGAATAAAAACTCAAACATTTCCCGGAAAACCTCGTCCGATTTTCCTGACTAACGAACTTATCCAAGCCACTTACGAAAGGAAGGTACATGCCAAATTTTATCAAAATCGGTCCATTATTTTTTGAGTTATCGGTGTGATATATATATATATATATATATATATATATATATATATATATATATATATATATATATATATATATATATATATATATATATATATAAATTGAAACTGGCACCGGATATGGATTCTGGGGGGCCTAGTTCGCGCTCATTTGCAAAATTTTTTTCAAAATTCAAAAGTCGGGATCTCTCCATTAGTGAATTTTTTCTACGAAAATTCACTAAAATGTTAATAAATATAAATTTCAATGAAGGGTATATAATCTGTTTCAAAGCAATCTAGAACTACGTTTTATTATGTATAAATATTACGCTTCCTATTTTCACAGTAGTTAAAAGCCATCTCGCTCCCCTAGTTTAATCACCAAACGTCATTTGTTGCAGGTGTTGTCATTATGTATATAATAATAATAATAATAACACATTTATTGTCGTCATACATTCTACATCTTTTACATACATTGATTAATTTTATTCCTAATTAGAATGCAGCAGACAAAAGGCATACATTTCAGATGTTCAGCGTAAACACGGAACTCTGTTCTTCCAATGTCGCCTTACTTACAAAAAAAAATACCCTGCGATTCCGCAATAGAACGCATTTTCGAGCAGCACAAAATTAACAATATATTAACACATACTCTTAGTTTAGTTTGCCCATCAAACGGGACTTGTTTAAAATGATCTTTAAATGTGCGAACAGGACTGTCAGAGCTGACCACAGCGAAGGAGCCAAGGAGAGACGCAATGTTATATGAAAAGGACCTTTTAAATAACTCTCTTTTAGTGAATTTTCTTTTTAAAAAATTCACTAATGAGGAGATCTCGACTTTCGAATTTTGAAAAAATTTCTTTAAATGAGCGCTATTTAGGACCCCCGGAACCCAAATCCGAGGTCAGTTTCAGACTTTATATATATATATATATATATATATATATATATATATATATATATATATATATATATATATATATATATATATATATATATATATATATATATATATATATATATATATATTTATTTATTTATTTATGTGTCACACCTACAACTTAAAAAATAATGGACGGATTTTGATAAAATTTGGCACATACCTTCCTTTCGCAAGTCGCTTGGATAAGTTCGTTAGCCAGGAAAATCCGCTGAGGTTTTCCCGGAAAATTTTGTGTTTCCTTTCGAAAAAAATCGAAAAAAATTTATATCTCCAAAATTAACAAAGTAAGGGCAACCAAATTTCATACGCGGGTTTATATCATTAGAGGAAAGTTACCTACCAAAATTTAGCTCCGTAGGTTAAATGACAAAAAAGTTATTGGCATTCAAAGAAAAATAAATTTGGGTTCTGCTCAAAACGTCAAATTCGCGATTTTAAACGTCAAAATTGGTGAGTACCTTCCTTTTGCAAGTGGCTTGGATATGTTCGTTATCCAGGAAAATCCGACGAGGTTTTCCCGGAAAATTTTGTGTTTTCTTTCGAAAAAAATTTATATCTCCAAAATTAACAAAGTAAGGGCAACCAAATTTCATACGCGGGTTTATATCATTAGAGGAAAGTTACCTACCAAAATTTAGCTCCGTAGGTTAAATGACAAAAAAGTTATAGGCATTCAAAGAAAAATAAATTTGGGTTCTCCTCAAAACGTCAAATTCGCGATTTTAAACGTCAAAATTGGTGAGTACCTTCCTTTTGCAAGTGGCTTGGATATGTTCGTTATCCAGGAAAATCCGACGAGGTTTTCCCGGAAAATTTTGTGTTTTCTTTCGAAAAAAATTTATATCTCCAAAATTAACAAAGTAAGGGCAACCAAATTTCATACGCGGGTTTATATCATTAGAGGAAAGTTACCTACCAAAATTTAGCTCCGTAAGTTAAATGACAAAAAAGTTATAGGCATTCAAAGAAAAATAAATTTGGGTTCTCCTCAAAACGTCAAATTCATAGGCATTTAAACAAAAATAAATTGGGGTTTTTCACAAAACGTCAAAGTTGCGATTTAAACGTCAAAATTGGCAACATTTAGGAAAAGAACTTAAATCTAATACGGGCTATGGAAATAAAATGTCTCAAGAAGAATGTTTTACAAACCCTGAAGTCTTAGTTTCAACCGTCATTGTCCTTCATTTTAATAAAATGTTTCCAGAAAATTCATTTCAAATAGACCCCTTCTCTGACGCTTGGCAGTAGTCTTAGCTATAAAGTTTATCGTTAATAGTATATAATTTTTGTAGAATTTTGGTAAAAAAAATCAATAAAGCTCAATATATCTGTTATTATACCAGATATGAAAAAAAATTGTATATATTAATTATAGGGTGTCTTAAACTACATCTTAAAAAATTATTTCTACAATCACAGGGTGGCCCATAGGTCGTTGGTGATACAAATTTTCTTTCTTTTTTTTTAATCAAACACGCCTTATGTTATTGCATTTTTGCATTTTCCATCGAAATATAATGCATGTTTGTAAGAACAAAAATTCTGGATGCAGTAAGTGCGTTATGGTAGCGAATATTGATCAAATGCTTAATATTTGAATAGCTCAATTTGCTATTAACCTATAAGGTTGACCAAAAAACGAGTTTTTTCGGGAACACTTTAAGTTTGCTTTCGGATTTTTTTTTACATTTTCAAACAATAAAGTTATTTTGATGAAACATGGCACATTGTTTTTACTATATAGATTATACTGGTAACCAAATTTGATGCCTGCTTTCTTAAAAAAACACACATTATTGCTATTAATAAATAGTTTTATGAAAATTCACTACCATAACGCACTTGCTGCGTCCCGAGATTTTATGTTTGGGGATAGTTAGTAACGCCTGACGACGGATATTCAAATTGTGAACATCCCTTCGAAATGTCAGACAATTATGTAGATAGCGAGGTTCTCCGCCCTTTATTATCTTATAATAGAAACACAGCATATGTAAAATTCGTCTATTATACATATTGAGCCAACAAGCCTGTGCTAACTCATGTGATATTCGTTGTCGACGTCTCACACCATAGACTAACCGAAGACATGAATTTTGAAGCATCTGAATCCTTCGAGTACAAATGTTGTCAAGGCAATGTCCATAAATAACGTCACAATGGTTTAATTGTGACAAAACAAGACTATCACATAACAATAATTTAAGATCTATATACAAGCTGTGTCTCTGTGTATAAATTAGTTTTAGGGCATAGTAGGATTTTTTCAAACACATAGAGACATGATCCCTGAAACGCAAATCTGAATCCACAAGCAACCCCAAACTCCTAGCTACTCGCCTAACAGGGAGAACAGCGCCATCCATTTCCAGACGCACTCCCTCCATCCCCCCCCCCCCCCTCACCAAGACCAAAAACCATAACAGAGGATTTTTATGGATTTATTAATAATAAATGTTTTTTAGAACTTTGGACCAGCGAGTCTAGATCGTTGTTTATCAGACCAACAGTATCAGCCAAATCTCCCAATTTTAATGAACAGTAAAGTTGCGTATCATCTGCGTAGAGGTGGTAGCTACAAAATTTGATACAACGAAACAGATTTGAAGTATAAATAGTAAAAAGTAGTGGTCCAAGTATGCTTCCCTGTGGTACTCTCCGTGACACAGTTACAAATTGGCTAGCAGTGCTTCCCAAGACTACCCTCTGCAACCTATCCGCTAAAAATGACGATACCAATGTCAATGCAGGCTGACTGAAGCCACAGTAATGAATAAATGCTTTAAGCATTTCGTGATTGACCATATTAAATGCTTTAGTATAGTGTAGTAATATTAATACGCAAATATTGCCACCATCCACCGCCCTAAAGATATCATGTATATACATATATAAACATATCGAAACTGTCGACGGGTATGTGTTCTAAGAGGCCTAGTTCGCACGCATTTGAAAAAAGTTTTTTAAAATTTAAAAGTCGCGATCATTTGTGAATTTTTTCTACGAAAATTCACCAAAAGGCAAGACCATTATTTGCGCTGTGAAATATTTTCAACCGTTTTGAAAACTTTGTATGAATCCCTTAGCTTTACCTGAAGCTAACAGCTAACTGTAACATTTGGCAATAAAATAATTAGTGATAAGGCTAGATGCAATTTACCCATCTTTAAAATCACATACCGGTTTCGCGTCCATTAGAGTTTGTCAGTGTGCTATACTAACGACAATCAAAACACACACAAGATACATGAATGAAAAATTGAAGAAAAACATATTCTGTGATGCCTGAAATATGTAACGTAGCATTTATAAGTTTCAATGCAGTTAGAGCTTTTTTTTTAATTTTCCTCAAATATGAATTGACCACTTAACTATGAAATAGAAAACTATACAAATAAAAGAACCTACCATTCTTATTGTAGCTATTAAATCCACAGAGTGTGTTTTCCTACGGCATTCTTGTTCGATGCCTCGACAAAGTAAATATTTTTATTAAACCTTATTATACAAGACCATTAACCGAGATGAAAACACATTCGATGTCGGTATGAGAAGAAACAAACCAAAATGGCATTTCAAGAGTTCTGTTTACTGTCTCGTTTACTTTTCCAGTTTGAAATACAATCAGCATCAATTCGGCGGGAGTCGGATATAAAAGCGTCTGACCTAAGTAAACCAGAGGTATTACCTACTCAAATATATCGTTTTTCTCCATTATTATGCTTTTTACTGATTTTTTTTCTTAGTGAATTTTCTTTAAAAAAATCACTAATGAGGAGATCCCGACTTTTAAATTTTTAAAAAATGTCTTCAAATGAGCGCTATTTAGGACCTCTGGAACCCAAATCCGAGGTCGGTTTCAGACTTTATATGTTTGTACATATATATATATATATATATATATATATATATATATATATATATATATATATATATATATATATATATATATATATATATATATATATATATATATATATATATATATATATATATATATATATATATATATATATTACACCTATAACTAAAAAAATAATGCACCGATTTTGATAAAACTTGAGGAGTACCTTCCTTTCGCAAGTGGCTTGGATAAGTTCGTTAACCAGGAAAATCCGCCGAGTTTTTCCCGGAACATTTTGTATTTTCTTTCGAAAAAAATGTATATCTCCGGAATTAACAAAGTGAGGGCAACTAAATTCGGTACGCTGGTTTTTATTATTATATGTAAGTTACCTACCAAAATTTAGCTCTGTAGGTTAAAGGACAAAAAAGTTACAGGCATTTAAAGAAAAATAAATTTGGGTTTTCTTCAAAACGTCAAAGCCGCGATTTAAAACGTCAAAATTGGTAATATTTAGGCATAGAACCTGAAACTAATATGAGCTATAAAAAGAAAATGTCTCAAGAAGAATGTTTTACAAAGCCTGAAGTCTTAGTTTCAATCATCATTGTCTTTCATTTTACTAAAGTATTCCCAGAAAATTCATTTCAAATAGACCCTTTGTCTGATGCTTTGGCAGTAATGTTGACTATAGAGTTTATCGGTTAATGGTATATAATTTTTGTCGAATTTTCGTAAAAAATCTTTAAAGCTCAATATATCAGTTATTATGCAAGATACGAAAAAAAATGTATACATTAATTATAGGGTGTCTTGAGCTACATCTTAACAAATATTTATACAATTACAGGGTGGCCCATAAGTCGTTGGTGATTCAAATTTTCTTTTTTTTTTAATCGAACACGCCTTATGTTATCGCATTTTTGCATTTTCCATCGAAATATAATACATCTTTGTAAGAAAAGAAATTCGAGACGCAGGAAGTGCGTTATGGTAGCGAATTTTTATTAAATGCTTCAAATTTGAATAGCGCAATTTGCTATTAACCTATAAGGTTGACCAAGGAACCAGTTTTTTCGGGAACACTTTAAGTTTACTTGCGGAAATTTTTGTACATTTTCAAACAATAAAGTTTTTGATGAAACTTGGCACATTGTTTCTACTATATAGGTTATACTGGTAACCAAATTTGATGCGTGCTTTCTTTTAAAAACCATATTTGCTATTAAAAACATTTTTATGAAAATTCACTACCATAACGCACTTGCTGCGTCCAGACTTTTTTATTGGATTTTCGTAGAACAAATTCACTAATGAAAAGATCGCGACTTTTGAATTTTGAAAAAAATTCTTTGAGGAGCGCGAACTGAGCCAATACCACCTATAGGGTGGTATTGACTAAGCCCCCTAGAACTCATATCCAGGGTCAGTTTCAGTTTTTTTCTTTAACGTCAGTCTATTTCCGCGACTATGGCCAATCACCGACGGCAGGGAGCAGTTTCACCTCACTATCCTGGAAATTTTGCCGAACCCCTGTCTTTCTGTAAGGAGGATAGAGATCTTTAACATGCCCAATATCGCTTGGACACGGGACCGACGGCTTTACGCCCCCTCCAAAGGACGGAACGTGCAGACATTCAACGTGTTCGAATACAATGCCACAACCTCGGTTGATGTTAATTTTACAGTATGTACTGACAAAGTGAAACCCGGTACCCCTCGGTTCAGAGGTACACGTCCTGACCACTGAACCACCGAGGCTCAGTTTTATATTTAGTATATATATATATATATATATATATATATATATATATATATATATATATATATATATATATATATATATATATATATATATATATATATAGTAATGTGCCGATTTTGACGAAATTCGACCGGCATCTTGCTTTTTGTAAGTGGCTTGGATAAATTCATTAGCCAGGACGTTTGGAACATTTTTTCCTGGAAAATTTTGGGTTTCCTTTCGGAAAAAAATTGTATCTCCAAAAATAACAAATCTGCGGCAACCAAATTTGGTACGTAGGTTTACATTGTAAAACGTAAACTATTTACCAACATCTATATCATCTCTAAGTCAATAGGAAGTTATAATTCAATTTGCAGAACTATTTTTTTAAGCAATAACGTTATTTTGATAAAATATAGCACACGGTAAATGGAATACTTGATGTTTGGTTATTAACCAAAAGACATACTTGGAATTACAAACATTGTTATGAAAATTCACTACCATAATGCACTTGCTGCGTCCATAGTTTTTAGTCAATTTTCATTAAGAAAATTCACTAATAGAGAGGTATCGATGGTGAGACTTTCGGAAATTTTCTTCAAATGAGCGCGAATTATGGCCCCTGGAACCCATTTCCATGGTCAGCTAAAATGTATATATATATATATATATATATATATATATATATATATATATATATATATATATATATATATATATATATATATATATATATATATATATATATATATATATATATATATATATGTATCCAACCGATAACCCAAAAAATACTTCACTGATTTGGACCATTTTTGGGAATTACCCTTATTTTGCTAATGGTTTGGATGAGTTCTTTCATCAGATCTCAACGCCCAATTTTTCTTAACAAAAAATTTAAAAATATCTTTTAAAACGCAATATCTCTCAAATTCTTTGAGTAATTGAAACAAAAATTTACAACTTAAAGAAACATAGACAGACATGGTTGTGTACCAATTTTCAAGTCTTTTGATTAAATTAAAATAAAGTTATTCGAAATTAAAATAATCCTGGACATCACTTCAAATTATGTAATGCAATATCTACAATGCTGGACAAAGACAGATGATGCTACCTGTACTGCTCTGCTACTTAAATAAACGGTGGATAAAAATGTAAACAATGGAAGTTACAAGGATTATTGCAAGATGTCGTAGAACATTGTGAAACGTACGACAGGGACGCCATCTCGGTGTGGAACCAGGTAGTATGTTGTCACAACAGTTGTAGTTAACACAAAATGTTATAGATAGAGACATGTGTACAATCAACTAACAATTTTGTAAATTGTCAGACCTGGTCCATTTCTTTTATAATACCGGGACGTTTGCTTACAAAAGCGCTAAATTTTAGCATGCGACAATGTTCTTTGCAAGTATCAAAACCTGCTCAGAAAATGAGAACGATACTGATAAGTTACTAGATCCATCATTTTTATTATCGATGATTATCGCAGGTTAGTTTAGTAAATAGCACTTTAAAGCGTATTTCTGTATTTCGCATATTGTACGTTTCAAACAGATACAGTCTCCCGCTTAAAATTAGATATACCTACGTTTGTTAAGCGTCCAAGCCTATCGAGCTTAATTTAAAAGGTGCTTGCTTTCGTCGTCGACCGGATTTCAGTGTAGTCTTGGACAAAACCTAGATTCATACACTCGCGAATTGCGAAATAGCCGCGAAACGTATTCCTATTGGTTTATTTAAAATAAGATCGTAATACTGTTGTTTTTGCATTAGATTTTATAAATGAACTTTTGTGTGCACAGACACGATCCAAATGTCTTCTCTACTTTTAAGTTTGTGTAGCCCCAATGTTAATTAAGCCCCCCCCCCCCCTATTATACTTACTTATCTTGTGCTTATATATGTAATATAAAAATAAAAACGGAATGAAACAGCAAGTAAATTTATTTATTTTAGTGCTGTATTCGATATTATCTGAAAAAGGCATTATAGGCGACAATGTGGAATGTAATTTCGGCAAATTTACAGTTTACTGCAAGGAGGGTTTTTAGAAGTATTTTTTCAGAAACATGCTGAGAACCCCCCTTGGATGCACAAACCACAATGCAAATTTGGTGAAAACAACCCTCGAGAAACTTAAGGGACCAAGAATGAATAGGGCTATTGGGTGGGGAGGAAATCTGACCGGAAAATGTTTAAAAAAAACATTTAGTCGGACTTTGAAAAGATGCGTTTTCTACATTTTGCATCAATACCTCCTTTAAACCGTGTGTGCCCCGCACAACACACATATTCGCCCAGGTCCAGTTACTTTTTTGGGGTTGCACCCAAGTAAGGTTTTATAACCTTTAATATAAGGCTAAATCACTATGATATATTATTCTTATGAAAATTCACTACAATAACGCACTTGCTGCGTCCCGAACATTTTTAAATTCTATTCATGTAACACTAAGTGAGTGGTGGACGTGCCGCCACCTAGTTGCGGAACCAAGTAGTATGTTGTCACGCCAGCTCCAAATAACACAAAGTGTTAAAAAATAGAGACTGTATACAACTAACTAACAATTTAGAAAATTGTCAGCCCTGGCCCATTTCTACCCCAATATAGGGACAAAGTATGTAAGGCTAGATGTATTCTCGCAACAATTAGAACCGTAGACCGGTTTCGCTCTCATTAGAGCTCTTCAGTACAGGATACTAATTGTAGCAAAAATGCACCAAAAGTAATACGGCTATAGTATAGCCAGCCTTAAAACACTAAGTGAGTGGTGGACGTGCCGCCACCTAGTTGCGGAACCAAGTAGTATGTTGTCACGCCAGCTCCAAATAACACAAAGTGTTAAATGAGAGCGAAACCGGTCTACGGTTCTAATGGTTGTGAGAATGCATCTAGCCTTACATACTTTGTCCCTATATTGGGGTAAAAATGGGCCAGGGCTAACAATTTTCTAAATTGTTAGTTAGTTGTATACAGTCTCTATTTTTTAACACTTTGTGTTATTTGGAGCTGGCGTGACAACATACTACTTGGTTCCGCAACTAGGTGGCGGCACGTCCACCACTCACTTAGTGTTTTAAGGCTGGCTATACTATAGCCGCATTACTTTTGGTGTATTTTTGCTACAGTTAGTATGCCGTACTGAAGAGCTCTAATGAGAGCGGAACCGGTCTACGGTTCTAATTGTTGCGAGAATGCATCTAGCCTTTCTATTCATGTAAATCGACATTTCAGTTTATAAGCAAGCCATTCTGAAAATATCTCTAACACGAGAGATATCGAGCTGAGAATATTTTTGTTTGAATAAGTTTATAAGGTGTAAATAGTGATATCACTATTATAGCAGCAAATACAAAGGAATCCTCGTTCCGCGACAGATATCAAGAAAGCACATATACAAAGGGAAACAAGAGTCAATACTAACTTTTATTTCCAGCCTCTTAAGAATTCACTTTAAGAAATCTTAAAAGCCGTGGGAATCTTGATAGGAACAGACGTATAAGATAATAATATCAACGTAGCCATTGCCTTGATAAAAAGGTCAGTATAACATTTATTTGCTGTAGATAAGAGGATGTTGTCAATTTAAAATATTTACTTAAGATAATAATAAACTGCTTACCCCATTATAATAAACCGCCTTAAAATGCATGAGAAGTTGGTTTATAAATGTACAAGGAGAGAGTCAAAGAGGATTGTGATGAAATAAATAAATAACTTTAAAGAAAAAATCTGGATGCAGCAAGTGCGATGTGGAAGTGAATTTTTATAAGAATGTTTTTAATAGCAAATATGCTTTAATGCAAGCAGATATCAGTTAGGTTACCGGTATAACCTATATAATAGAAACAATGTACCATATTCTATTAAAACGACTTATTTGAAAATGTACAAAAATTTTCCGAAAATAAACTTAAAAGGTTTCCGAGATAACTGGTTGCCTAGCCAACGAACCTTAAGTTAATAGAAAATTGAGTTATTTAAATTTGAAGCATTTCATTAAAATTCGCTACCAAAACGCACTTACTGCATCTCTTTTTTTTGTTACAACGCATCATATTTTGTTAAAAAATGCAAAAATACAATAACATAAGGGTGTTCGAAAAACAAATTGTAGGTATTACCAACGACTTATGGGCCACCCTGTTATTATCAAAATAATTTTATAAGATGCAGCTCAAGACAACCTATAATTCACGTGTACAACTTTTTCTCGTATCTTGTATAATAACAATTATATTGAGCTTTACCGAAGAAATGCGTCACCCTGTATATATGTAAACAGATAAAAACTGAAAGTAAACCCGGATATGGATTCTAGGGGGCCTAGTTTGCGCTCATTTGAGGAAATGTTTTTAAAATTCAAAAGTCGCGGAATTTTTTCTACGAAAATTAGCTAAAACTTATAGACCGTTAAACCAGAAACTTAACTAAAACTACCGTTAAAGCATCAGAGAAAGGCTCTAGTTGAAATGACTTTTCTGGAAATATTTTAGGAAAAAGAAGGACAATGACGCTTGAAGCTGGACCTTAAGCGTTTGCAGAACACTGTTCCTGCGACATTTCCTTTACATAACCCGTATTTGGAAATATTTTAGGAAAAAGAAGGACAATGACGCTTGAAGCTGGACCTTAAGCGTTTACAGAACACTGTTCCTGTGACATTTCCTAGACATAACCCGTATTTGTTTCAGATTCTTTGCCTAAATGTTGCCAATTTTGACGTGTCAAATCGCGACTTTGACGTTTTGAGGGGAACCCCAAATTGTTTTTCTTTAAATGCCTATAACGTTTCTCTCTTTAAACCTACAGACCTAAATTTTGGTGCATGGTTCAATCCATATAATACAAACACGCTTACCAAATTTGGTTGTCCTCGCTTTGTCATTTTTTAAATATATTTCAACAACACACCACGAGGGCTTGCAGCCTAAATACTATCGTACCGTGGGTATCGACAAGGAGGAAAGAGGCAACTTGTTAATTCTAGACTTGAACGTTTGGAGGTTCGGAGGAGAAGGAAAAACATGTGCCGGCAAGGAATTACACAACTTGGAAGTACTCGGGACAAAAGAGCAGGCATAACAAGATGTTCTATGTCTGGTGACCTGGACAGTAAAAGGATGCGTTCTCTCTGTTCTCCTGGTAGATCTGTTGGAGGCAGCAGGTGGAGGAACTATGGAAGAAAGCTCATCTGAGCAGTGCCCGTGCAGATATCTATAAAAAAGAGAGAGAGATTTCACCTACTACACGTCGGTGGGCGAGGGATGGCAGCCTTTGGGAGAGGGTAGGGTCACCGATGAGACGTATAGCTCTCTTCTGAATGGAATCCAGGATAGCGAGTGTAGAAACGAAAGCGGCACCCCAGATGTGGGAGCAGTACTCGAGATTTGGCCTTATTTGTGAAGTATATAAGGTATAGAGATTAGCTGGTGAAAAGTATTTGCAAGCCCGGAAGAGGAAATGCAATTGCTGTGACATGTTGGTGCCAATTGAGATTTTGATCCACAGAAATGCCAACAAGTGAAGAGGACTCATTACTTTGAATAACTTGGTTGTTGAGTCTAGAGCTGGTGTATCTCTTATGAGATAGAAAGCAAGACTGAGATTTGGTGGAGTCGAATTGTACAAGATTTCTACTTCTCCAGTCTAATATTTTTTGGAGATCCACAGAGACAGAACCCTCCATAAGTCTACGATCCTCATCTAATTGGGCTAAAGAGACAGGCTTAGAATATTGTATATTTGAGTGGGGGGTGCTGTCGTCCGCGTAACTGTGAACTGGGATGGATGTGCTAGAGAGGAGGTCATTGATGTGGAGAAGAAACAAAGTAGGAGCTGAAGCTGAACCTTGAGGGACTCCTGCATTAATTGGATACAGTTTAGAGGAACGGCCATCCACGACAACAGAAATGCTCCGGTTGGAGAGGAAATTTGCTGTCCAGGTACGGAGTTTTAGTGGTAGGCCACGGGCCGGAAGTTTATTAAGCAGCGCTGCGTGCCAGACCTGGTCGAATGCTTTGGATATGTCTAGAGCGACAATCTGGGATTCACCGTGTAGTCTCATAGACGTTTCCGTAGAGATAATTTTTTACGAAAAAAAACACACAATTTTCCGAGAAAACCTGGGCCGATTTTCCTGGCTAACGAACTTGTCCAAACAACTCACCAAATTTTATTAAAATCGGCCCATTATTTTTTCAGTTATCGGTGTGACACATAAATATATATATATATATATATATATATATATATATATATATATATATATATATACATATACATATACATATACATATACATATACATACATATATATATATATATATATATATATATATATATATATATATATATATATATATATATATATAAAGTCTGTAACGGACCTCGGATTTGGGTTGCAGGGGTCCTAGTTTGCACTCATTTGAAGAAAGTTTTCAAAATCCCAAAGTCTCTATCTCCTCATTTGTGAATTTTTTAAAGAAAATTCGCTAAAATGTAAATTTAGGATGGACTAGAACATTTAAGACTTTTTGTATGACTAATTCACTGAAAGTATATCTCATCGCTCAATTTTCTTGCAAAGAAACAAAGCAGAGTGTTTGTGTTGTTGATAACGTGTATAATTAGCACCCTATCATTTGAGCATTTGGAATGATACCCGTGGGAGTGATTTCTAACTTTTTGTTCTCTTGATAATAGATAGAACATATTGTTCCGTTGGCTGCTTCCTCTAATAAGGGCCCTGTTTAGTACAACCGTTGCCCTTATTGTAATTTATAGTGCCGGTAAAAGGGGGGAGGACTTTTCCCACGGGTAACACGCGCTTAACATGCGTCAGTTATCCCGAACTATCAGGACAACAATAGATATTGCTCTCGTGTCGTGGTTTTACCTAGGAATAGGGTGTGCTTGATGTTTTAACGTGGCTTTTCATGGCTTAGGTAAACAGAAAAGCTGATGTTTGATGGATTTATTTGTGAATCACTTTGGAGTAATACTAGACGCGTGTCCTCTATTTTATAATAAATTGTGTATATGTTTTACGCTTTATTCTAAGTGTGGGGTGTGTTTTTGTTCCTTTTACGTCGGTCGATTCCCGCGACTATGGCCAATCATCGACGCCAGGGAGCAGTTTCACATCACTATCCTGGAAATTTTTCCGAACCGCTGCCTTTCTGTAAGAAGGGTAGGAATCTTTAACGTGCCCAACATCGCATGGACACGGGATCGACGGCTTCACGCCCATTTCGAAGGCCGAAACGTGCAGACATTCAACTTGTTCAAATACAATGCCAGAACCTGGGTTGATGTTAATTGTACAGTATGTACTGAAAAAGTGAAAAGGGAATCGAACCCAGTAGCCTTAGGTTCAGAGGCACACGTTCTTACCACTGAAACATCAAGGCTCTTTGCTTTGTGCTCATGTCATGATTGGTTGACAAACAGTTAATTTTTATTTCACGTCCACTTTTTTTGGATACAGGAGGGAGAAATGCATCATGCAGACCTCATTCACAACACCGTAATGCGTGGGATATTGAGGTACTGTGAGACTCATACTCACTAAAACTCCCTCCCAAGGAGTACAGGACCTTAGTCCATACCTCCGCCAGAAAGATTTCACACAATGACGTTTAGGTTTGAATGTTTCCCCTCTTTTTTTGCCGCGGGGGCATTATCGGGTAAGTATAAGCTTTGGACGCTTATGCCTATGTGGAAGTTACTCATCGTAGTCGGTGGCACTACGGAGAAGAGCGTTTGGGTGAGAAGCGGGTTTTGCGAACTGAGTGGTGGATAGTTGAGTTATAAACTCAAGTAGCGAAGGGATTTCCAGATCAGAGTGAAGCTGACTGTTTCTGACAAACCATGGCCGGTAACCATTTTCAGAATTTTATTCTGGATGATTTGAAGGGTCTTGATGTGTGTTGCGGCCGCGGTTGCCCATGGCCGGATGATGACTTTGTACATGAGCAACTTGTTGTTCATGGACAGTTTGGAATTTCTATTTGGAAGTGGGAACAGCTTCGAGATGAACATCGAGGCTTTTCGGCGGGCATGTTAGACATGGGAGCGCAATGTTAAGCGTTTGTCGAGGAAAACCCCGAGGTATTTGGCGAAGTCTTGCCAGGCAATTAGACGGTTGTCTAGTGATACGTGTTCGTGAGGTGCGTGTCTCCTCTTGGAAAATAAGACTGCTGAACATTTATCGGAGTTTATGGCTAGACAAGATGTCCTATACCAGCTTTGCAACTCGTATACGGCGGTCTGAAGTCATTCGGTTATTATCCTCGGATGAGTGGAGCTGCTGAAGATGGTAGTGTCGTCTGTGTACAGTGCCTATGTCACGTTTAGGGGTGGTGTCGGAATCTCTGCGGCAAATATATTGTACAGGAGAGGAAAGATAGAAAAACCGTGTCGAAGACCAGCCGTGGCTGAGTACGTTCTAGATCTGGCTCCCAGATGTTTGACCTGGAACTTCCTCTGTTGCAGGTATGACCTGATTAGCAGAATCAGAGGTAGAGGATAATTGAATGATAGAAGTTTGTTTGGGAGACCCGCATGTCAAACCCTATCGAAGGCTTGAGCAATATCGAGAAATATTGCACCTGTTGACTTGTTTTTATTAAATCCTTCGGTTATGTTTTCCAACACACGAAGGACTTGGTCTATTGTGGAGTGCTGGTGTCTGAAACCGAATTGCTCGTCTGGTAGGATATAATTCTCAGAGGAGAATGAAGCTAGCCTTTTCTGAATCAGTTTTTCTGCGATTTTGCCGATGACTGGTAGTAGGCTAATGGGCCTGTAGTTCTGAGGGAACAGCAGATATTTGCTGAGTTTTTGGAGGTTCATAATGTCGGCAAGTTTCCACATGGAAGGAGAATGTTGAAACCGTAGGATGGCACTCATAATCGTAACTATGAATACCACGGCTTTGCAGGGGAGGTTTTTCAGGGCTACGTTGGAGATTCGTATCCCGGAGATTTCCTATTTTTAATGATTTGATTATTTGGGAAACTTCTTTGAAAGGTGCGGGCTCGATAGTTGTGTCTGGTATGGCGCGAAGCGCACTCCTGACATTACGGTGCGTTCTTGCGACGTACGAAAGATCAACGTTGTTATAATTCGGGCTGAATTGCAACTACAGATGATCTACGAATGCACTTGCTTTCTCCGCAACCGTGTATTTGACACCGTTACAGCCCTGAAGTGGGGTTATCGGAAGTTTTTGGAAACGAGGGGCTTTTGCCATTTGCCAGATGGAATTGTCTTGGGCGGACAGGGTTTGTAGGTGTTCCTCCCAACGGTCGTTGTAGAGTTCTTGTAGGGCGGATCGTACTTGTTTGATGAGTCTGTTTACGTCTCGTTTGTCGGTGGGGTTTCCGGTGTGTTGAGCTAGTCTACGCACGCGGTTCTTTTTGAGTATCATTTCTCTAATACTGGACGGAAATGGGGACAGATTGCTTGGGGCGGGGTAGGTCCTTGATGCATGTTCGATAGCACATGGGATTTTGGAGTGTAGATTATCCACTGCACCCTCGAGTTAGGGGATGCTGCGGATAACCGGAATATTGCCAAGGGTGTTTTTAACATGATCTGTGGAAACTGGCCACAGTACCTTTTTCATTTGGGAGGTCGGGTTCATCATTGTCATATCCGAGCTGCAATATGACTGGGTTATGGTCCGACGAGGGGTCGTTTAGGGTTGTTGTTTCATGGAGGAGGATGGTGTTCGACATGACTACTATAACGAGGGAGCATGCCAAGTAGAGGGTGGAGGACATTTCCAGCATTTGCCACGTTAAACAGCCTTTTTGTTGTTATTTGTTTTTCTGAAAAACATTGCTAATTTAACCGTCTCCCTATCTCTAATAATAACGGAGATAGCAATACATTCCCAACTCATTGATTGTTGTTGCCCTTACTTGGTGAAACTGGTCCATTCTACATACAGACTTGGAGACTACTTCTCTGGCTTCACTGTTGGTTTTCGTTTTTGTAGGTGAAGGACGTAGCCAGCGCGTAAGCTTACAAAAACGAAAACCAACAGTGAAGCCAGAGAAGTAGTCTTCAAGTCTGTATGTAGAATACATTCCCATCCATTTGGGACACACTGTATATGTAAACAGATAACAACTGAAACTAAACCCGGATATGGATACTAGGGGACCTAGTTTGCACTCATTTGAAGAAATGTTTTTCTAATTAGCTAAAAATTATAGACCGTTAAACCAGAAAATTAACTAAAACTACGGTCAAAGCATCACAGAAAGGGTCTAGTTGAAATGCATTTTCTAGAAACATTTTAGGAAAAAGGAAGGACAATGGCGCTTGAAACTGGAACTTAAGGGTTTGCAGAACACTGTTCTTGCGACATTTCCTTTACATAACCCGTATTTGTTTCAGGTTCTTTGCCTAAATGTTGCCAATTTTGACTTTCAATTCGCGACTTTGACGTTTTGAGGAAAACCCAAAATTGTTTTCCTTTAAATGCCTATAACGTTTTTGTCTTTAAACTTACAGACCTAAATTTTGGTACATGATTCAATCTTTAAGACGCAAACACGCTTACCAAATTTGGTTGTCCTTGCTTTGTCATTTCCGTAGATATCATTTTTTTCCGAAAGAAAATAAAAGAAGGGTGGTGTTCGACATGATTACTATGTCGAGGGAGCATGCCAAGAGGGTGGAGGACATTTCCATCATTTGCCACGTTCAACCGCCTTTTTGTTGTTTTTTGTTTTGCTTAGTTACATTTTTAATTTATTTCTTTGACAAAATAAATAACAAATAAACCATAACTATGTATTGTTAAGTTACAATGTACAAAGGGATTTTTTAAAAACTTTTAACAGTCGCTGTTTTGAAATAGCTTGACAGAATGGCGCCAAAATTTATGAGCATACTGTACGAGACATTAGCTTTCAAATGATGTATCACAGGTTGTATGTTTCGATTTAAAAAAATATCGATGTCCGTCATATCTTTGACAAATGTCAATAAAAAAACAAACCAATAACGTCAAAATGTGAGCATATATAAAACTAAATTGACGTGTCCGACCGTTTTCCCCAAAACTTAGAGGTTTATTAATTTTATTCCGGACTTCTCGGCAGCCCTGTATATATATATATATATATATATATATATATATATATATATATATATATATATATATATATATATATATATATATATATATATATACATCGGAAAAGTCTAGGGATATTTTTAAATAATGCAAAAAAGGAAACAAATTGATTTTAGAGTCGGTCAAATTGCACTCACGGTGTATGTATTTAATCAATCACTCAATATAAAACCATATGTTGTTAAAAAAAGTTAAAATGATATCAAAATTGGTAAACCCGATATATGATAAAAGTAAAATTTTCATATGTACTGTTGAATTTAGTTTCGAATTCAGTCATTCATCAGTTGTTGTTACTATATTTTATATGCAGCTACTAAGCTGCATATAAAATATTGTTTTTTACCATGGAAGGGTGACATTTGGCTTTAGACGAAACGAATCGAGCGGTAGGCCTTCTTCAAGTGGACATGCGACAGAATGAAGTAGCTGAGCGGATAGGTGTTCCCCAAAGTGTGATAAGTCGTTTATGGAGTCGATTTAGGGAAACTGGCAGTCCGATCAAGCAAAATCCAGGACGACGACGGCAGGTCAGGAGAGATTTTTGTGTTTAACTGCCAGAAGGCAGCCTACAATTACGGCACCTGAATTGGTTACGACTCTGCAAAGGGCGCATAATCTAACCATTAGCCGAGATACTGTAAGAAATCGTCTTCACGAAGCAAACCTATCTAGTAGACGTCCACTCAGATGTTCACCTACTTCCAGAGGCAGTCGCGCTGCAAGATTGGACTAGTGTCAAAATTATATGAATTAGATTGCAGATAACTGGGCTACAGTTCACAGACGAATCTAGGTTTGGTTTCCATCCGGATTCTCGTCGAATAAGGGTGTGGAGACGATCGGGAGATGCGGAACGCTTGAGACTTATTCAGGAAGTGTACACATACAGAGGTGGTACAATAATGGCATGGGGCGGAATAATTATTGGCGGCAGAACTGAACTCGTTTTTCCAAATTACTTCCTAACAGCTATATCTGGAGACCAGTCTTCAACCCATCGTGCATCCATTTGCAGGTTCTGTTGGTCAAAACTTCCGCCTAATGCATGATAATGCCGGTCCACATACCGCACGCATTGTAACCAACTGGTTGGATAACGCAGGAATTGAAGTTTTACCATTCCTAACGGAATCCCCGGGCATGAATCCGATAGAGCATGTCTGGGATATGCTTCAACGAAGAATTACTCCACCTATGGGTAACATCAACAATGCGTTTACATTCCAGGAGCTTCTGACAGCAGAGTGGGCACGTGCACCACAAGGAGACCTTGACAATATCATTTTGTCTATGAGCAATAGATATAGAGCTGTAATTACTCAACGTGGAGGTCATACTTTGTATTAAACTTTTTTCTCACATGCTCGGAAGTTTTTGAAAAATTCTTAAAATAGTATGTTTCAGGATATATATATATATATATATATATATATATATATATATATATATATATATATATATATATATTTGATAAACTTCTAGGTTTTTTCAATAAAACATTTGATTTTATGTCATATTAAACACTTACATATATCGTGCATTTTTTTGTTTTCTTCTTAAATCATATCAAGAAAAAAATACGTGCATTTTAAAAAATATCCCTAGACCTTTCCGATGTATATATATATATATATATATATATATATATATATATATATATATATATATATATATATATATATATATATATATATATATAGTATTAACTTAATTAGGAAACAGATTTTTGTGTTAGTAATTCTGCTTGATGTAACATTGAAGGGAATGATTGACGTGCTGCATTAGTAGTGTATGGCTTACACTACTTCATAATGAAATAATGCAGCTTCACTCCTAAACTTGAAAAGCACAAAAGTAAACGAGAGCGTCAAAGCTCTAAAAGTTATATTCATGATAGGAAACCAGATTACAAGACTCGGTCATAAAATCCTGCTCTTACGGTTTTCCTACGGGATTCTAGTAAGTCAGGATTGTGTATGTTGTCAGAGGGCACATCATTTATGTATGTAGCTCTTAGCTGTTCTTACAGCGGTAGAAACAATGGTACTACGCCGGCTACATACTTTTCCCCTTCGAGATTTATTTAGACCATACAGAATATAACACATACTTTTTATGCAAGAAAATTGTCTTTTCTTCGGCATGATATACATCGGTTTTGAATATAGCATAACTTTTTGTTTATAGTGAATTTTCACAGAAAAATCGCTTATGGGGAAATCACGACTTTTGGATTAAAAGTTTTTTTTTAAATGAACGCGAGAACCCCTAGAACTCATATTTGGGGCATGTTTTAATTTATTTTAGGGGACGTTCCTTTTGACGGTAAACACGAATATCTGGTTTATTTTTAATGTTTAATGTACAGGGTGTTTTAACCACTCTATTATTTTCATCACGTTTGTTAAGAATAGTGATTCTGGAAAATGACTAGTTAATTTGAAACAGCATTGAGTTTCCTTTAGAAAAGGTTTATTTGTTGCAAGTCGCTAAAATGCACTATTTTTTTAAGAAACGCTGAAACACGTCAATTTTAATATTGAGGGGGACATGTTTTGACATAAAACTCAACTTTGTCACATCAACCTCTTAAGGGTGGTGATAACACCCCTTATATTTTGAATAGGGAACATGGGTCGAGTGTTACGTCATTTGAAAGCTCTTTCTTTTCTGAATTCAGCACTCAAATTTTTTTGGAAGTTTTATCAACTCGTTTAAAAATTATTCACAGTTGGAGTTGCAAGAACGTATTTCATTCATTATGATAAGAAAGGCACTAATTACTCAATTTTTCGTTAAAAAAAAAACTAAAAAACAAAACCAAACGTTCAAAAATGTTTATTCAGTTAAGTAAGTGCTCAAATTGTTGACCACCAGCTTCCATACAAAAGCACAAATTTTGTTCAAAACGAGCTCTGATATTCTGGAGCATTTGTGGAGTTATTAGACGGCATTCTTCAACAATACGTCGTCGTAATTCTTCCACTCAGGTTCTCTTGCGAAAATTCTACTCTTTAAATGGCCCCATAGAAAGAAGTCTAAAGGAACTACATCCGGTGATCTAGGGGGCCACTCAATAGCACCTCTACGCCCAATCCATTGCTCTGGAAACTCTCTGTTCAAAAACTCCCTAACACGTTGTGAAACATGCGAAGGAGCTCCATCTTGTTGAAACACTAATTGATTTTCTTGATAGCGATCATTATTTTCAACAATGTCAATTAGTAGAGGGTAAACGATATCTTCTAGTAGCTCCAAATACGTTTCGCCGACTCAAATTTCCATCAAGAAAAATAGGTCCGATTAAACGGTCTCCAAAAGTGCCAGTCCAGACATTCAATTTCTGTGGAGTTTAAGTGTGGACTTCGTGAAAATTTCTTGGATTATTATCTGCCCAATAACGAGAATTATGACGATTGATTGTAGAGTTTAATAAAAACGTACACTCGTCTGAAAACAGATATTGAACAGAAAGTTCCCGTTATCAGCTATTCGTGCAGTCATAACTTCACAAAACTCCAGCCGCCGATCAAAATCATCTTCATTCAGTTGTTGTACAAGATGAATTTTATACAGGTGAAATTTATGATGCTTCAATATTCGCTGAATATGTCTTCTTTTGATGTTTGGAACAGTGGCCAATTTTCTTGTGCTCAAAGTTGGGTCTGCAGCAATTTGTCCTAAAACTTCAATCTAAGTAATCTCATTTCTAACCGGAAATTCACGTTTAGGATCCCGTTTTTTGTGGGTTACTGAACCACTTTGTCGAAACTTTGCAACCAGCTCCAAAATGTATTTTCTGTTAACATCTCTGTTCGGATGTCGTTCATTAAACAAATTTGTGGTACGGTTGGCACAGTCATCGTTTTTGAAAAAAAAGAGTAATTAATTCAACTCTTTCTTCTACAGAATACAACATTGTGAAATTAATTTTCGGTAGTACTATCAAGTATCATACCGACCGATAAACTGAAATAATAAACCACATTTATCTCATTCCGATAAGAAATGTTCTGATAGTCAATTTTTTGTTTACAAACCAACAAAACATTGACTATCAGCACATTTATTATCGGAATGAGTGAAATGCGTTTTTGCATCTTCAACTGTGGATAATGTTTAAACGAGTTGATAAAACCTCCAAAAAAGTTAGTCTGCTGAGTTCAGAAAAGAAAGAGCTTTCAAATGATGTAACACTCGACCCATGTTCCCTATTTAAAATATAAGGGTTGTTATCACCACCCTTAAGGGGTTGATGTGACAGAGTTGAGAGACGTGTTTCAGAGTTTCTTTAAAAAAAATTCTCTGGACGCAAATCGGCCTATTTCGTTTTCAATGCGCCACCCTATATATATATATATATATATATATATATATATATATATATATATATATATATATATATATATAGGGTGGCGCATTGAAAACGAAATAGACCGATTTGCGTCCAGAGAATTTTTTTTTAAAGAAACGCTGAAACAAGTCAATTTTAATATTGAGGGGGACATGTTTTGACATAAAACTCAACCCTGTCACATCAACCCCTTAAGGGTGGTGATAACAGCCCTTTTATATATATATATATATATATATATATATATATATATATATATATATATATATATATATATATATACATATACATTTTAACTAATATTATTGATTTTGGGTTCTAGGGAATTTTTTCAAAAGCTTTACATCGTGACCTCTCTATTAGCGATATTTTCTTAATGAAAGTTCGTTAAAAAAACGTTATTACATAAAAGCAAAATAACAAATATCCTATAATTTAGAGCGTCTCTTATCTAAACCCATAAATCAGTATAATCTGTCTTACCTGCTTCTTAGCGAGCTGGAACCAGGTCTTGAGTATAATGGGCAGCCTATGACTATGATAATGTTTGGTGGTCTTGACGCTGATAAAGACGTCGTTCAGCACTGTTGTTGGAGGTCTTATCGTCGCGGTTGCAGAAGGCATCTCGCTAGTTAATCCAAAGCCATCATAAGGAATGTTGTCCTCGATGTCTTTATCTTCTGCCAAATTTCTCTCCGAGTATCGGTCCTTTACACCCAACTTCTCACTTCCCGGCGTCTGAAAAAAAAAGAAAGAACGTTATACATCTCAGAAATTTTAAACGGTCAGGATAAAAAAAAGACGATGCAAAATGAACTGCTCTACAATTATTCCACAAGCCTATAGCAGATCATTAAACTGATTGGAACAAAACATGAGATTGCCAAAATTGTTGTGTGTGTGTGTTTTTGTTTCTTTAACGTCGGCCTATTTCCGCGACTATGGCCAATCACCGAAGCCAGGAAGCAGTTTCACCTCACAATCCTGGGAATTTTTCGGAACCCCTGCCTTTCTGTAAGGAGGGTAGGGATCTTTAACATGCCCAACATCGCATGGACACGGGACCGACGGCTTTACGCCCCCTCCGAAGGGCGGAACGTGCAGACATTCAACTTGCTCAAATACAATGCCAGAACCTCGGTTGATGTTAATGTTACAGTTTGTACGAAAAAAGTGAAAGGAGTACGCTGGGGTCGAACCCAGTACCCTTCGGTTCAGAGGCACACGTTCTTACACCTGAACCACCGAGGTTCTGCCAAAATTATTCAATCGATTTCATTCAAATATTAACGTGTATCGAGCATTTATTATAGATCATAGAAATCGGTATAGAGCTCTTATTTTCTAGCGATTTTTCATAGAAATGATTAATAGAATCCGGCATCAGACATTTATTTTTCCAGTGAATTTTCCAAGAAAAAAAAAGTCTTACCTAACTGCTATTGCTGTACCAAGAGTAGAACCTCTTAAGGGTGGCATTTAAGTATCACTTTAGGATAGAAAAACGCATCCTCCTTAAACTGCAATTATCTCAAGAAATAGTAGGTCTATTGGAACAAATTAAAAAGCTGCATAATCTAGACAAACCACAAATGGCGATGAATGTTCGAAAATTTCACAAAATGTTGTGTGTTATTAGTTATAATTATTGGAAATTCACTTATTCCAATGATTTGGATGAGACAATATATAGGAATATGTGTCAAAAGCGATGACGATTATTCACTACCTGTAGGTACATGTGAAAATTTGATTTCAAAAGAAACTAACTACGTATGTTCCACCACAGACCAAGTCCTTCGTGTGGTGGAAAACATCACCGAAGGATTTAATAAGAACAAGTCAACTGATGCAATATTTCTTGACATTGCTCAATCCTTCGATAGGGTTTGGCATGCGGGCCTCCTAAACAAACTTCTATCATTTAACTATCATCTCCCTCTGATTCTGCTAATCAGGTCATACCTACAACAGAGGAAGTACCAGGTCAAACATCGTACCCAGCCACAGCTGGTCTCCCGCAGGATTCTGCTATCTGCCCTCTGCTGTACAATATATTTGTGGCAGACATTCCGACAGCCCCCCTAAACGTGACATACGCACTGTACGCAGACGACACTACCATCCTCAGCAGCTCCACTCAGCCGAGGATAATAACCGAACGACTTCAGCCCGCCGTAGTCGAGCTGCAAGCATGGTATAGGAAATCCCTTCTAGCCATAAACCCCGATAAAAGTTCAGCTGTCCTATTTTCCAAGAGGAGACACACACCTCATGAACACATATCAATCAGACAACCGTCTAATTCCCTGTCAAGATTCCGCGAAATACCTCAGGGTTTTCCTCGACAAACACTTAACATGGCACCCCCATGGCGATCACGCCCGAAAAAAAGCCTCGATGTTTATCTCGAAGCTGTTCCCACTTCTAAATAGAAATTCCAAACTGTCCATGAACAACAAGTTGCTCATGTACAAAGTCATCATCCGGCCAACCTTGACCTATGTATCACCTACATGGGCCACCGCGGCCGCAACACACATCAAGACCCTTCAAATCATCCAGAACAAAATTCTGAGAATGGTTACCGGAGCGCCATGGTTTGTCCGAAACAGTCAGATTCACTATGATGTGGAAATGCCTTCGATACTTGAGTTCATAACTCAACTATCCACAACTCAGTTGGCAAAAGCCGCTTCTCACCCAAATGCTCTTCTCCGTAGTGCCTCCGAATACGATGAGCAACTTCCACATAGGCATAAGCGTCCAAAGCTTATACTTACCCGCTAACGCCCCCGCGGCAAAAACAGAATGGAAACTTCATACCCAAAAAGTCATTGTGTACATTCTTTCCGACGAAGGTATGGACTAAGGTCCGGTACTCCTAGGGAGGGAGTTTTAGTGAGTAGGTGTACTAAGAGTACGACTCTCACAGTACCTCGATATCCCACGGCACTACGGTGTCGTGAATGAGGTCTGCATGAGGCATCTCTCCCTCCTGTATAAAAAAAACTACGTATGTAACGCTTCTATTTTTGTTACGTTTTTAGTGAATTTTCTTTTTAAAAAATCACCAATAAGGAGATCGCGACTTTTGAATTTCAAAAAAATTCTTCAAATGAGCGCGATTTAGGACCCCTGGAACCCATATCCGAGGTCGGTTACAGACTCTATATATATATATATATATATATATATATATATATATATATATATATATATATATATATATTATATATATATATATATATATATATATATATATATATATATATATATATATATATATATATATCATACCGATAACTCAAAAAATAGTGGGACGATTTTCATAAAATTCGGTGAGTATCTTTCTTCTGCAAGTGGCTTGGATAAGTTCGTTAGCCAGGAAAATCGGCCCCGGTTTTCCCGGAAAATTTTGTGTTTACTTTCGGAAAAAAATTATATCTCCGGAAATAACTAAGCAAGGACAACCAAATTTTGGAAGCGTGTTTCTATTATAAGAGTGAACCGTGTACCAAAATTTAGGTCTGTTGGTTTAAAAACAAAAAAGTTATGGGCAGTTAAAGAAAAAAAATCGAGCTTTTCTAAAAACGTCAAAAGTCGCGATTTGAAACGTCAAAATTCGCAACATTCAAGAAAAGCACCTGAAACAAATGTGGATTGTGTAAAGAAAACGTTTCAAGAAGAGTGTTCTGCAACCCTTAAGTTTCAGCTTCAACCGTCATTGTCCTTCATTTTACTAAAATGTTTACAACAAATTCATTTTAAATAGACCGTTTCTCTGATGCTTTGGCTGTAGGTTTAGTTAAGTGGATGCTTTGGCTGTAGGTTTAGTTAAGTTTATGGTTTACCAATCTATAATTTTTAACTAATTTGCGTAGAAAAAATTCGCTAATGAGGAGACCGCAACTTTTGAATTTTAAAAGGGTACAAATGAGCGCAAACTAGGCCCCCTAAAAGAAGTGGTGGCCTAAGGTGACACAATCCAGTGCCAAACAAAAACTAGGCAAGATCCAAAGGATGGTTTACCTGGGCATCACAGGGGCCATGACTTCAACCCCAAAAGCCGCCATGGAGGTGTTGCTGGATCTGCCCCCCCCCCTACATTTAGTTATCATGGGGGAGGCTAGGCTAGGACTATACAGACTAACCTGCAATGATAGACTGAAGATCAACCCAGGCTGCAGGGCCACAGCAAAATTCAGGAGATCGTGAAGGAGCTTATTCTTGAAATAAGGTCAGACTTCGCGAGCCCGCGAATCTGCAGGGATAAGGCAGGGGGCGTGGAACGGGAGCAAGCGTTTATTCGGAAGGACCGAGTGTAAGTCACAGTATTTCCCTCAGAGCTCATGCAGCGATCTTTCAGGCCGAAATGTACGCCATCTTGCACTGCGAGCGAGAGAACAAGATGAGGAGCTACACCAGCAAGCGGATCCTCATAGCCACAGGCAGCCAGGCAGCCCTTAAGGCCCTAAGTAGTCCACGGGTAAATTCCAAGCTGGTAAGTGAATGCCGAGACTAGACGAGCGACCTGGCTGGGCAGAATGAGGTCACCCTCATCTGGGTGCCGGGTCACTCGGGGGTCAAAGGTAATGAAGAAGCTGACAGTCTCGCGAAGGGATGATCAGCAGAACCATTTATGGGACCAGAACCGGTCCTGCGCGTATCGATAGGTACGGCCAGGGGAACCATCAAGTCCTGGGTCAGGGAACAGCTCACGGCATACTGGACAGATTGTCCAGGACTCAAACACAGGAAGTCATTAATTAGTCAACGCAGTCCAAAGAGAGCTGTGGAGCTGCTAAATGTTAGGAGAGGACAGCTCAGGAGCATAACAGGACTCTTGACGGACAGCCAAGACCGGAGACAGAGCATTATAAAATTTCACCCTACCAATCGCTGTGCAGACTAGTTCAAGACACAGTGATTCTGGAATTGGTGGAGTAAAAAGACTAAGGGCATGTACAATAACACAAAGGTTGCCGTGCTAACGGGGCGGCAAAACCGCGGACGAGTCCTGAGGAAGGAAAAAATGGGCCAAGGTCTTCTCTTAGAAACTGAAGACATTGCTGTGCAGTGAGCCGTTCTTCAAAGAAATGCGGACCGTTGACCAAATTCCCAATAATTCCACCACAGCCATTAAGAAATCACCTATTTTGAGTCGTCGTTTGAGTAAAGTGAGGATTTTCAGTAGAATAGTAGGCAAAGTTATGTCTGTTGACATGTCCGTTCTTATGAAATGTTGCTTCATCGGTGAACAACCAAAGTTGAGGAATCTTGTATTTTTTTTGGATTTCTTGCGGTGGCCAGTGACAAAATGATAGTCGCCCTTGATGATTATCATTGTACAGTTCTTGGATGAGTTGAACATGGTATGGGTGAAATTTGTTGTTACGTAAAATTCGTAAAACAGAGGTCTTACTGATATCAATTTCCCTTGCTATTTTTTTCTTGAGCTGATATGAGGGTCTTCTATCACTTTCAAATTAACTATCAACTCTTTCTCTTCGTTAAAAACAGTGTAACTATATCACTTTTTATGCAAATCAGTCTAAAATATGATGTCTTTATTACGAGTGTATAACAGGTGGGTCAGGAATTCCAGAAGCGTTTGGAATGAATGTGTGAAAAGTGACAACGTAGATATTTGGCATACTTTATTGAGTAGGATCTACAGAAGTGAATGTGAAAATGGTTTAAAAAAAGTAAATTGGTAAAATAAACCTGAATCCTGAAAGTGTGATTTTCGCATTCAATTAATTACACTCGCATTCATAACAACCCATTGCATAATTTTCTTAAAGGCGCTAAAAATTTGAGATCGAATTACAGTTGCAAAAACATTTTAATTCACAAATAAGGTGATAATTTAAATAAAATGATGGAAGGGTAGTTTTAAATTTATAGGTATTATACAGGGTTGGTAAAAAGTACCGGAACACTTGAATATCTTCAAGACCGTTAAATTTACGCATACAATACTCGACTTTTGGGCGTTTCTGGGTATGCGCGATTAAATAATGATATCGGCACTGTCGCCAGATTTCCCAGTTTTTCGCTACCCCTAGTCTATTTGATATTTTAATAGAATGCCCATTTGTTTTAATTGCAATTAATTGGGCGTTTCAAATTTAGTAGGATCCCAAATTTTCAAAACTTTATCTGTAGTAGTGGCTGACATAAAACAACACTTCGTTTTCAGCAAAAAGTACCGAAAACGCCTAAATATCTTCAAAACCGCTAAAGTTGCGCTTGTAAATTCGGCCTTTGGGGGTTTCTGCTCATGCGGAATTGAACAATGATATCGGCACTGTTGCCAGATTTCGGTTACTTATCTCATCAAATGCCCACGAGTTACGTCATTATTTTTAGACGCTCGTTTAAACTAGTGAAATATAACATTGAATTTGAATTACTATTTATTCCGTAATCGTATGCTCGACGCATGGTTTAATCGAACTTTAAAATTAAATCAGTAAACTTAGCTACAGTACGCAGACGACAGCACCCTCCATTCAAATATACAATATTCTAAGCCTGTCTCTTTGGTCCAATTAGATGAGGATCGCAGACTCATGGAGGGTTCTATCTCTGTGAATCTCCAAAGAAATATTAGACTGGGGAAGTAGAAATCTTGTACAATTCCACTCCACCAAATCTCAGTCTTGCTTTCTATCTCATAAGAGATTCACCAGCCCTAGACCCATCACAATGAACAACCAAGTTATTCAAAGTAATGAGTCCTTTTCACTTCTTGGCATTTCTGTGGATCGAAATCTCAATTGGCACCAACATGTCACATCGATTGCATAAGCGGCTGCTAAGAAATTAGGTTTCCTCTTCCGGGATCGCAAATACTTT